>CAEGAF010086857.1:0-68633 GCA_903067075.1 Micropoecilia bifurca | reverse complement strand
GACAGCTGGACAAAATTAATCAAAGAAGTGGTGAGAAAACATGTTTCTTTTAATTGAAACAGTACAAACTGTAGCTTGCATGCATTTGTAAAGTAAATAAAGTGAACCAAGTTCCTGCTCTGAATAGTTTGATACCTTTTAAACCTGAACATCTGAAGGAATCACTCTAAGCCTGATGACCTGGTGCGAAGCAAGCAATGAGTAAGAAAGGTAACAATTGGATGTTACGAAACTTGCAGATGAATATCGATTTTTTTTCTAGGAAAGAAAATATCGATATATATCACGATATTGATATTATTATACAGCCCTATGCGTCACTGCTCTGTTTTTAAATCTCATATATGTGTGTCTGCAATGCGCCAAGCTGCATGCATGTGACACTTATTGCTGCTTCTCAGGTGCAAACTGGCTCAGGAGAATGGTTGGGGGGTGATGGTGAGCCACCGCTCCGGCGAGACAGAGGACACCTTCATAGCTGACCTGGTGGTCGGTCTCTGCACCGGACAGGTAACGCACTCAACCCAGTGGATCCTGTTTCCCTTCGTCTGTGTTTTACGTCTTTGTGGTTCACATGCAAGTTTTCACATTAAGTGCATGTGTCCGCAAGGTTATCATGGTTGACTAAAAATCCACAAGAAGCACAAGGAAATGGCTTTTAGACAGCTGTCCACTGTAGTGACCACTGTGCATGAAAGGCTTAATGGGGAAATATATCTAATATATATATTGGCATATATATATCTAAGTCGTGCAGCTACAACACACGGAAATAATAGTTATAACATTCTTCATTTTTGTGTTTATGAATCTATTTGTTATCCTTTCTAACTGATGTGAATTTCATTTATCTAACTAGCAGTTTATGTCAGCTGTCGACAAATTACGGTAATCCATAATCCTCCTGGCGGTTATGCTGCGCCAGTCTGCAAAATGGCAGCAGCAAACGCTTTGAGAAAACGCCAACATTTCAACATTCTGTTGAGTATTCATTACCCAATCTATGTATACTTAATCCTGATGCTTTGACTTTTTTTAATTTTACACTTAAAAAGCATACAAAACTAAAACTACTACTACAACTAATAAAAACTAAAGAATATTTAACTAATAAAAACTAGCAAACACACTCTAAAAACTAATTGACACTAACCGAATTGGAGAAAAATCAAACAAATTAAAACTAAACTATAATGAAAAACTATTATAACTCTGGTATGTGGACAGATAGTTGCAATTAACTGACTTTAGTTCCTTTCTCATCCATCTGTTAGATTGTTTTTCTTAAAGCCTGATAATAAGTTAAATTTGTGTTTGTAGTTAAAAATTTAGCAAAAATACACATAAATTCAGCATAATCTCAAACAGCAAAATTAGGTTAAGAGAAAAAGCACCAGGTGAAACTGGAAACCTGTAGTTTGGACATATTCATTCAGTAGATGCTACTTGATAGCATTCGGAAAAATAAGCAAACATTTTTAATGGTCTTAATAACAAAACAGCCAAGCCTGTAAATGTTTCATATTTTCTGTCAGATCAAGACTGGTGCTCCATGTCGGTCGGAGCGTCTGGCTAAATACAACCAGCTCATGAGGTGAGTTTCTGCTTCACTTCATCATTTTTAAATAGAATTTAAGAGCCTGTAATTTATGCATTTCTTCTCTTTCACGTCCATCCCTCTGTGTTTTCTGTCTTCCTCTCAGGATTGAGGAGGAGCTGGGGGACCAGGCCCGCTTCGCTGGTCACAACTTCCGCAACCCCAGTGTCCTTTGAGTGCCAGAGCCGTCAGCAGCACGAGAAACCAAATGTCTTTATGCACTCACTTGTTTCAGTGGAGCCCCAAACACACCAAATAACTCATAAGGAAGTCTTTGAAAAAATAGGAAACTTGTTGTGGCAGTGTTGATCTAAGGCCTCAACAAGTTAAGTCACACTTCTCTTGGTGGTCTTGTTAGTGTTTTATTTTTCCCCCTCGTATTATGTGCTTTCAGCCATTCCTGAAAGGTGTTAGTCCAGGTTGTTTTGACAAATTTCTGTTTCAGTGCAACAATTTACTGGCACTTTGTCAAAAAACAATAAAGTCATGATATCGTCTTTAATGTTGTTTCTTAAAGTGATTCAGTTCATTTTGAAAATACTTTCTTAATCCCAGAGGGGGGTTAAATGTTACTTTAACTCATGTTATCTACATTTCTTCAAAGATTTGTTGAATTTGTTCAAAGATTTGTGTGTAAGGATCCTGTAGTGATCTGTGTTCTGAACAAGCCTCTGACTGAATATAATACGTTATACTGCACTAGAAATGACAAGTGACTTAATGAAAAATGGACTGACAGAAGTTCAAATATAGAGTATTTGGATTTAGTTTCTAGTGCAAATATTTTTGTATTCTTGAAGGAAAAAAAATAACAGCTAACTTTCAGTCAGTTAAAATGTAATAATCGCGAAATATTGATAAAAAAGAACTAGTTCCACTGGCAGATTATTTCACTTATAAAATGGGTCAAATGTCTTGGAACTTACACTTTTTCATCAATATTAAATAACGTCTCAAATATACCTGACTGAAAAGTTGTTAGATTCGTCTCATTTCAAGTTTACTACAAAAAAAGTAAAAAGTGGTGTTACTCTTACTTGTATGGAAGAGGATTAGGGCCACCGAAAAAAAAATCTGACTTAAAGGTTAAAGTCAGAATTCTCACTTTAAATCTCAGAATTCTGAGATTTAAAGTGAGAATTCTGACTTTCTGACTTTGAAGTCAGAATTCTGAGTTTAATCTCAGAATTGACTTTAAAGTCAGAAAGTCAGAATTCTGACTTTAATCTCAGAATTCTGAGATTTCTGACTTTAATCTCAGAATTCTGAGATTAATGTCAGAATTCTGACTTTCTGACTTTAAAGTCAATTCCGAGATTAAACTCAGAATTCTGACTTTAGAATTCTGACTTTAATCTGACATTAATCTCAGAATTCTGAGATTAAAGTCAGAATTCTTATTTTTTTGGTGGCCCTAATCCTCTTTCGTATACTTGAGTACACTTTTCGGGCATCGCTAACTAACTTTGGTAACACCTAACCAGAGTATTTTTGCTACTTTTATCCAATCCCAAACCAAATGTGTCCCATTTAGTGTCAGTTCCGGGAGCCGCCAGCAGAGGGCGCGCCAGCAGGGAGGCGCTGCTCCAGCCGAAGCCGCTTGTTGCTGCTGCTGCTCCTCCTCCGGCTGCTTGCTGCTGGTGGCGATGATGATGATGATGAAGGAAAGAAGGAAGGCTGGAGCCACGCAGGCGCACCACGCACAGTCTCCGGACGGGTTGCCACGGTAACCACACAATAGGAGACGGGACAGGGGGCTGTGCGAAGGGGAGAGGAGAAGGAGTGAGGAGCGGGGAGGAGGCGGAGGTTCTGCAGAGCCGCTCCACTGGACACGCCGCTGCAACAGACAGACACACGCAACTGTTTCCAAACGAGTCCGACGCTCCTTTGTTAAGACACAGTAGAGAAAATCTCGGAAGCGCAGCGTCTACCTATTAAAACCAAGACATTCATGGGTTTGTTGTTGTTTTTGCTCGTCGAGGTTTACTGCGGCGAGTTATTCAAGCTCTCCATGTAGTAAAGGTGACTCTGAAGGGACTAGTCTGAGGAGACCCTCCCTCTTGATCCCCTCCCTCTTCAGAGTTTTGGCCCTCTCTCTGCGCCTCTCTTCCTCCCTCCTCCTCCTCCTCCTCCTGTCTCCCCCCCTTCTCTCCTTATGCAAATCACGCCCTCACCACTCTCCCTTTCCCTCACCCGACGTGCATCCCTCTCTCTCTCTTCCTCTCTCTCTCGCTAAATATTTTGACTGTAAGACTGGAGAGGGGGTACAAAAAAGTGCAAGTCGTCTTGAAGAAAGAGGGAGGGGGAGAGAAGGAGATGGGGGGCGCAAAATAGGAAGAAAAAAAAAAGGGGGGGGGACCGAAAGGGGGTGGGGAAGAGGCATCAATTTGTACAGTCTGCAGTTGGCACCCCTGGTTTTTTTTTTTTTCCCCTGCAAGGAGTAGCAGGCGATTTCTTCTGCGTTATTGTTATGATCGGATCCCGCTGCAACATGAGCCAGCGCCAGGCTGTGCTGACAGACGCCTGGGCCCTGAGGTGTGCGTGTCGGCGTGCAACATAAAGCAAAAAAAGAGGAAAAAATACACACACACACACATACACAGACAAGGAGAGAAAGGGAAAGGCAAAGTGGAAGAACGCATCGCTGGATATTATAGGTAAGAAGCAGAAAATGGATTCTTACACTCCTCTGTTTGTGAGCCACGTTTGTTCTCACCATGCCATTTTTTTTGTACCTACTCTTTGTGCGCTAATCATCATCATCATCATCCTCCTCCTCATCATCACAATCATCATCAATCTGCGTTGCTACATCTAAAAAAAAAAAAATTACGTCCTGGCTAATTAATGCTGCACTACGCGGTGCGTCCACATTCCTGCGAGGGGGAGAAGAAAAAAAATGGGGTCTGAGGGGAAACCAAAGCAAATCGCCATTCCATTCACCTTTTTCTAAACATGTGCATCGCCTTGAAAACAGACATCCGTGCAGACTGGGGGAGTCATGTATGTGCTGCAGGACACGGTGGAGGACCAGGCTGGCTGGCTGGCTGGGGTTCCGCTGTTGGTAGCATATAGGCTGCAGCTATGCTCGGTCTCCCCCCCCCCTCTGCATGTGTATCACTAACATTTTTGCAGGAAGAAAAGAGTCGTTGCGGTGCACGATCGTTGGTGATGTAAGCAGAGCCGCTGCATGCTGCTGCTTTGCATCACACACAGACACACACACGCAGAGAGAAGAGGCCAGTTTGTTGATGATGCATGTGCTGCGAGTTGGTGGTGACAGTGCTGGTGTTTGATGACCGGTGGACCACTGGCAGGCCAGCGAGGATGCCACCTGTAACTGAGAGGCATTGTTCAGACCCCCTACTGGATGATGCTGCTGCTGCTGCTGCGTTATTAATCAATTTATCTGCAGGTAAATTAAGGGACTATGCCTTATGCCTCGGCTAGCACATGATTAGATAGACATTAATAATTCGTGGAACACATATTTTGGTCCGTTTTGAGAGGATAATCCATTCAGGTCCTGCAGATTTGTTGCTTGAACTTCTCATGACAAATGTCCTCTATTTCTGGTGACAGTATGGGGGGTTACACAGAATTCATTGGCATGTTCAGCAGGCTTTTAAGTCTAAGCTATTCTTAATTGGTATCAAGGGGCCCAAAGTGTGCCAAGAACATATCCCCCTACACTAAAGATTGGCAAGACTCAGCGATATGTTGGTCCACCACTTGGATATAACCAGGCTGGACCTCCCTTTTGCCTTTAGAACTACCTTAATTCATTGTTGAGTAGATTCAGCAAGATATCAGAAACATTACTCCAAGTTTTTGGTCCATGTTGATGTAATCGTAACACACGGTTTCTGCAGATTTATCTGCTTTACATCTGTGTTGCAAATCTTCTTGTCCACCTTATCCTAAAAGAGTTATTCTTTATTGAAATCTGGTGACTGTAGAGGCTTATTTAGTCATTGTCAAGAAAGCAGTTTGAGATGATCTGATTTTGCGACATGATTCCCTTCATACCGGAAGTAGCCGTCATAAGATGGACACTCTATGGTTATAAACCAGCAGATACAGCCATCAGTGATACTCAGGTAGGCTTTGATATTTAAATTACACTAGTTGGTACTAATTTTCGCACCACTCCTCCATGCAACGGTTGGACTGAGCCTTAGATGTAGGACATGGAATACCATCATCTTTGAGGGAGTTCAGTATGGAGTAGCTCGTCCACTTCAAAAGGGGCGACTTGAGGGGGTTTGGGCATCTGATCAAGATGCCTTCCTTTGGAGGTTTACTGGGTACATCCGACTGAGAAGACATCCCAGAGCAGAACCTGCTAGTTGATTACATTGGTGTAGCAACACCTTGAGACCCCCAGAATGAGCAACACTGGAGAAGGATGTCTGGATTTCTTTATCCCAGACTCCAACCCAGTCTCAGATAGGTGAAACAATAGGGATAGAAGAACTATAACCAACCTGAACCATTGAAACAAGGCTGAAGGGATTTATGCTTTCATGTCGTCTATGACCGTAAGGTATCAATATGGCAGATACTGTGGAGATTTGGTCGTCCTAGCCAACTTTAGTGCTATTTTTAGGATTTTAGCTGACGGGAATGGTCTTCTGCTGTTGTAGTCAGTCTGCTTTAAGGGTCAAAGTGTTTTGTATTTCACTTTACTTGGTTGTAACTTGAGCTACCGTTGCCTTTCTGGCCCTATGAGCCGTTCTGCCTTCAACAAAGCGTTTCTGTCCACATAACTACCTCTTGCTTGATATTTTCTCTCTCAACTCTCCATAAACCAGAAACATGGTCATGCTTGACAGTTCCGCTGATCAACAGCTTCTGAAATAATCAGACCAGCTCAACTGACACAAACAACTCTGCCACGTTCAGAATCTCTTAAATATTGTTGCTGGTGCTTTGAACTGTATCCTCCTCAGCACATCTGGATGCATAAATACATGGAGTTGCTGACATGTGATTGGCTAAGTTGCTATTTATTTTGTAAGCAATTGAACAGGTGTGACTAATAAAGAGACCAGTGAGTGTATATTCATTAATATCAGTGATTGTGACTTTCCTGATTTCACACTTGCTACAGGAGCCTTTTATTTAATTAATGCGTGTGTAGTAAAGCTGCTACATGACTCACCTACAGTGTTCATACACTCTGGTTCTACTCTAGCTGTTCTTTCTTTTCTCTTACAACCCTGCACACTATTTTTAACCTCATTTAATATTCATGAGACATTTTTTTCATCATAGTGGCACATGAATGAATGAATTAGACCAACCCGATGAGTGCCTACTGTTCACTGTCGAGCAGAACCACATGGAAAAAAAGAGTCTTGACATTGTTCGCTCCCCTAATGGGTTGCTGAATAAATAAGCTTGTGATTCTTCTGACCATAACCAGGTCATGTGGGTTAACCACAAGTAGCTGTGGGTTGTTGTGGGGAAGGTGGAAGAAGGAGGGAGGGGTGGCTCTCATTCCCAGTATGTCTCCTGCAGACTACATTCCAAAATGCCAGTATCCCAGTGTTGCAGCTCTACCAAACGGTGTATTCTGACAGTCGGAGTGGATGAACCTCTTGAGATTGTAGTTCTCCGTTGCTGTGCTGAAACCTAAGAGCAGAGAGGAGATTGTTTTGAGTGCAGCGAAGAGCAGTGGTGCCGATACAGTGTGGAGCATGCAGCGAATTTAAATGCTGTTTTTCCTGCTCTTATAGTCTCGCATGTCTTTAAAAATGTCTCCGGTTCACAAACTCCCCTGCGAGTCCAGATAGCAAAATGACGTCAATGACCACCGCGTCCTTTCATCATGTTTTTTTTTTAGTTTTTCACAGAAACATTGAGTACTTGAGCAGAATTCCCTTCAGGTTGACTCATGCCTTCTTCTCTTCTGTTTCTCTGCAGGTTTTTGTAGCTCTTGCATTTGGTAAACAACTGGAACCAGTTCTGTTCCTGGAATGGCTTCTGTTGTGAAATGGACGTTATAAAAGAAAGATAATGAAAACAAGGACGCACAAAGAATCGGTATGTGCAAGGCCTAGCTTTTCTGTTTTTGTAGAATTGTCATATGGTACATACATGCTTAATTTCTCAATGTTTGTCTTACTATGTCATAATTAGTAAGAAATTAGATAATTTTTCAAAATGTCAGGTTAGTCATTCTCTCCTTCTCTTTGTTGTTGTTGTTCCTGCCCTTTCTTCTTTTCTTCATTCTTCCCTTTACTACTGCTACCCTAAACTACCTCCCCAACCCTTTTGTTTCAAATAACTCTTGTTTTTCTTTCAATTATCTCTTGTTCTCCTTCTTTCTCTACTCTAACACGTAAACATTTAACACCTTGCACCACCCCACCATGTTGTCCCTTTTTGGTGGACTTTGCAGATGCCCATGCGCAGCGGGCGAAGGAGGGGGGCGAGTGAGGAGAGAAGGGGCAGGCGGCCGCACACCAGCCCAACTCGCCCTGAACCCACCGACCGGCAGACGGTTAGAGCTCATCTCTTTGTGCTCATTGTTACCTCTCACTGTCCTGACTGTGAGAGGTAACACAGTTTGAATATGCATGCATTCAAATGGTAAAAGTAATGAAACAAAAGAAAAACAGCCTATTTCCTATTTTGAATTTGGTGTGTGTGTGTGTGTGTGTGTGTGTGTGTGTGTGTGTGTGTGTGTGTGTTTGTGTGTGTGTGTGTGTGTGTGTGTGTGTGTGTGTGTGTGTGTGTGTGTGTGTGTGTGTGTGTGTGTGTGCGTGCGTGTGTGTGTGTGAGTCATCAGTATGGTTGCTACAGACATACCCTTGCAGTGTTAAGAACTGTTTAACTCATTTTTTGTCAGCACGTTGAAACCTTTGATGCTTCGTGTTTAAACGCATGCAGCTGCAGGCTTTGTTCTAAAAACAGATATGAGCCTATTATGGATTCAGTACAACAAAATTAAAAGTCTTGTGTTGTTTTAGCAAAGAGGTGGTGGTGAGGAACTGGCTGGAAATCGCTTCAGTTGCAGATCACAAGGACATGATTCATCGGAGAGTGAGGGGGAGGAACTTGTATCACCTCCAAAGAGACAGAAAGTTCAGGTTTGTGTTACATGTCGTCAGCTTCTTATATAAAGATCCCTTATTAAGCAACTTGCACCTTGCTGTCTTTGACAAAAATCTATTTTTGACTCTACCTCAGTCTGAAGCTACTTGTTTTTTTTTCTTTGTCAGGATTCAGCACCAAACCCAAATCCTCCAACATCAACACACTTGACTGAAAGCTCAACAACTTCCACTGTTCCACCTCCAACCTCAGCTGCAAGCCAATCTCGGGAGAGTGACAATGAAGATGGCCAATCCCAGGGCAGTAGGAGTTCAGCCGTGGGGAGCCTGGCCAATAGCAGTAGCAGCCTGAGCAGCGGGCGGGATATAGACCAGGACAATCGATCCTCATCTCCGAGTCTTTCCGCTTCCCCTTTGGGTAGCCTGGACTCTGATTCTGATGGGCCCGATTCACCAAAGCAAGGAGAACGCGAGAAAGGTAAAGAGGTTGGTGCAGGGAAAGTGACTGGGGAGGACAGGAGAACGTTACGAGAGGGGAGAGGAGAAGAATCATGTGCTGATGGGGAAAAACGAGACGTAGAGACAATTGAAGATTCTTCATCTCTGAAGCCCCCTTCTACTCCCTGCTCTTCCTCTAGTCTAACTCCTTCTATTCGAGGAGGAGATTCATCGAATGACAGCAATAGTGGGAGGAAATCATATTTCTCCCTGGACTCCAAATTGATGTGTAAAGTTGAGTATGGCTCACCAGCGGGTGTTGAAAGCAACAGAATGACTTCCAAAGCCAGCACACAGTGCATAAACAAGACAACCATCTCTGCAGGAGATTTTTCACATAACAGCCCCAACATTCCCCATTCGTTGCCCCCTCCGCTTCCTCCTCCACCTGCCCTTAAGCCCTTGGAGCTTGGGGGACAAAACCTGCCGGCTGAAGTTAAGACAGAAAGAGACAAAACTGAAAAAACAGAGAAACTCATGGACAAGGCTCAGTCCACGCCTCCTTCTCTGCTGCCACAGTGTGGCCCGCAACCCCTGTCCCAGTCTCAGCCTCAGACTCAGCCCTCTAGCCATCCTCACCACTACAGCTCCAGTTGGCAGGGCGGGGCACCAACCGGTTGCCAGGGGAGCTGGGGTTACTCCCGCTATCCTGGCAGCCACCACCCACAGCACCAGCCCCCTGTGCAGCAGCAGCAACTTCCCTCTGTCTACAACCCGCCGTCCTCTCGCCACTCCTCGTCCCACCCCTCTTACCTGCCCCATCCTCACCCCCACCCTCACAGAGAGTACCTTCCCAGGTACGCTGGAGGGGGAGGGGACAGAGAGAGGGGCCCCACAGGAGAGAGAGAGAGGGGAGTAAGAGGGGAGTGTGGTGGGAGAGAGATCACCAGAGAGTTTTCTGCTCCTGTTGGCAACAGCAGCAACAGTAATGGTGGGGGGAGTAGTAATAATGGCTGTGGTGCAATGAGTGTCCCCAACAGCATTCCGGCTCGGGAGTTTGGGGGGATGCCAGTAGGGCAGAACAGGGAGTACCAAGGCTCAGGAAGAGATGGGCCCAACTTAGGTCCAGATCGAAGAGACTTTGGTTCAGCATTCAGGGACAGGGAGCGCGAAAGGGAACGGGAAGGAGGAAGGGAGTTTAATCTGCCAAATCAAAATCAGAATAGAGACTTTGGCCCCACTGTACCCACAGGGGGGCACCCAAGAGACAAAGATGGCAACAGATGGAGTGAGTTTGGGAGCCAGACAAGAGAGGTTGTGAGCAACAGCAACCCTAATAACAACTCCATACCACAAGGGAATCCCCCAAGTTCAACCAGTGGTCTACCAGTCGCCCCCATGCTGAACCGTGACCCACCTGCATCACCCCAAAACAACCTCAGTCACCCTTCTCATTCCTCTCTTCCCCAGCATCCCCATTCTCATCCCCCAAATTCATCCAACAGGGATTTCCCCCCACCCATGGACCAGACACAAATGCCTTCAACTGGAGCAGATCACTTCCACAGAGACTATCCTCCAAGTGGAGGAAAAGACTTTCCAGCTGGGGCACCTCCTTCTGCTGGCACAAATCGAGAGTACCTAAGCTCCCCTGGAGTGACTCCAAACCTGGGACGAGAGTACCCAGGGACGGGAGGAACGCAACACGCCCACCCACCTCACCCCCACTACCAGCCTGGGCCCAAAGACAGAGAGAGGGATTCAAACCTGCGAGAGTCTGCTCTCTACCAAAGCCGTGGAGGCCCTAATCAGCCTCCTGCACTCTCTCCTTCCTCCTCTTCTAGTCATCATGGACAATACCCACATCCACCTCCTCAGCCACCTGTACACCCCCCTCAAAGCTCCCATTCCCAGGCACCCCAATCAACTATGGGACCTAGTGCACGACCTCCACACTATCAGTCCTCTGCTCAAACTCCTCCAACACCTCTATCTCCCTTACCTAGCCCATCTACCAATCAGATGGGAGCCTTCTCATCCTTTCCCTCTGGTTCTTCCTCTGCACCCACCTCACAACTTCCAGTTCCAGGTGTGTCATCCAGCTGTTCACCTGGCTGCCGCCCTTCGTCTTTCCATGGCACTTTGAACAATCATCCTCAGTTCAGTGGCACATATCACTCCAACGGAAGCAATGGCAGCACCATGGCAAACAGCAGTAGCAACAGTAGCGCAGTCAGCAGTAGCAGCAACACAAACTCACAGGCACCCTCACCTCAGAATGTCTCGAAGGCCCCACCACCTCTTAGTAACTCCACCAACAACGGCAGCAACGTCTCGACACCTGCCCTGACCTCATCACTTCCTGGTGTGGAGGGACACTCAGACTCAGGTCTACCTCCAACAGCCGTCATCAAGGAAGAACCACCAGAGGACCAAGAAGAGACCGAAAGCCCTCCCCCGGTGTTAAGAAGTCCCTCGCCTGAACCAAAACACGTGGATATTCCTATTCACGCCAGCCAATCAGCACGGTAAAATCAAACTGGAATAAGAGCTTTGCAAAAGTACTAATACTTCTGAGATTTTTCACATTTAACATCTTATCACACTAGACCAGGGGTGCTCAAGTCCAGTCCTTTAGTGCTACCATCCTGCAACTTTCCGTTGCATCCCTTCTCCAACACACCTGAATCAAATGAATGGCTCGTTACCAGGCCTGTTCAGAGCTGAATTAGCGCTGATGAGGGAATTCAGCCATTTGATGCTATAGTCTGGTGGAATAAGAATGCATCTAAAAGTTGCAGGACGGTTGCTCTCGAGGTCTGGACTTGAGTCCCTCTGCAAAAACTTGTATGTATTTCTTTGGATTTTATGTAATATACCAACATAAATTACAGTATAATTTTGTAATGGACAGAAAATTATCTTTAGAGTATTTTAGAAATGAAAATCTGAGGACATGCTAATATTTTCCGCCCTGCCTGAGTTAATACCTTTTCCTGGAATTAGTCCTTTGGTGTGTGTATCTACTATCTTTTTGCCCATAAATATGCTTCCCTTTCTTTCTTTTTTTTTTTCAAAACAGACTGAGTCACTTTTCAACACTTTTAACTGATATTATCATTTAGATTTTGGACTTGCGTCTCCTTGTGGCAAACTGCTCTTCGGTCTCACCACACTTCCTGGGCCTAACTATGCTTTACGCATATTCACACATAAAATCCCAATAAAATACACTGAAGTTTGTGGTTGTTATGTGAAAAAGTTCGAGAGGTGCATTGCAAAGTGCTTTTAGTTCTTAACATCAGACTGACTCCTAATGGTTGTGAACACTATGTCCAATGATTCTAGGTTTCACAAGGTCCTTGACAGAGGCAGCGGGAACTCCTGCGCCCGCAGCGATGTCCTCTTCGTCCCGTTGGACGGCTCCAAACTGTGGAAAAAGAGGAACGAGATGATTGAAAGAGCTCGCAGGGAAGTTGAGCAGAGGGCCAGAGACCTGAGAGAGAAAGAAAGGGAACGGGAAAGAGAGCGTGAGAGAGAACTGGATCGACATCTACAGGTGTGCACATTTCAGCGTGATAATTATGTCCAGTGTCAGATTTTATGGATTCGATGTAGATTAAATTGATCTGTTGAAGGGAGGGGAGGAGCGTAGGTCACATACACATGATTTACTGTCTGTCTGTTTTCTCTTCCAGCACCAGAAGGATGTCAGTGCTGCTGGAGGGGGACGCCAGGGTTCCTCGCTCTTCTTCCCCCCCTCGTCCTCCATCATTCTTGACCCTTCCTCTTCCTCTGCCTCTTCCTCCGCCAACGTAGTCGCCCACCCTCCCGTTCACCCCCAGCACCACCCCTCACATCCACACGCTCATCTGGCACCGACACATCATCTCCACCCCTCTCTGTCCCACGCTATTCCCCACTCCCTTCTCTTACCTACCATGGGTGGGGCGTCGGCAGTGGTTGGTGGGCCTCAGGGGGCCCTGGGGATTGGGTTAGGAGGTCCATACTTAGGACCTGACACACCAGCCCTGAGAACCCTGAGCGAATACGCTCGCCCACATGCCATGTCTCCTCTTGGGGCAGCGAGTCGTGCTCAGGCACACCACCCTCAAGTTCACCATGGTCACCCCCATGTCCACCCCTCATTCTTCCTCCCTCAATTACAAAACCATGCTTTGAGCCACCCACACCACCTACCCACCGATGCAGCAACGGCAGCAGCCATCTTGGGCTTTTTGTACGGTGGCAGCCTTGAAGGTGGTCCAGGTGTGCCTGGGCACCCTGGGGTGGCCGGCGGCCCTGTACCAGGAGGAATTGGCGGTGCGGGTTTGGGAGGCGTGGGTTTCCCTCATGCAATGGCGGCTCATCGAGATCGACTAAAGCCTGGATATGAGTTCAAGAGTGATGAGCGTGTTTATCCTGCGGGATCCATACCCGACCCTGCAGCTATCGCGCTTGCTCATTCGCATGCCCATGCCCATGCCCATGCCCACAGCAACGCCCATGCACATGCTCACTCCCTGCTGCTTGCAGGAGGCGCAGCAGCTAATGAGGTATCACTCTATGGCACTCCTCCTCCTCCAGCTCCACCTGGACCTCCACACCTTCAAAACCCAACCCTGGCACAAGTAACCCGACCTCCGCCACCTCCTGCTCCACAGTCACTGTCTAATCCTCCTCCTTCATCCCTCCTTCCGCCTTCCCTCCCCTCCCACCCTTCATCTGCCCCTCTGGCCGCCCCCTCAACCCCGGCACCACCTTCCGCACCTCCAGCCGCTCCTCCTCAACCTGCTCCACCCACCTCCAACTCTTCCTCGCTTCATCACCCAGTGCCCCACTCTTCTTTCCCTAACTCCCTGTCCTCTCACGCGCCTCCGCCTCCTGCCCCAGCTGCTCCGCCCGAGACTTATCCGACTCCCACGCGCTCCCCTGCCTCGTACGAGCGTGACAGGAGCGGAGCGAGGGAGCGGGAGAGGGAGCGGGACAGAGCAGCTTTGCCGGCCTTTGGGGACAGAGAGCGAGAAAGAGAGAGGGAGCGAGAAAGGGGAGGGAGTGGGGGAGGCGGAGGAGCAGGAGGGGGGAATGGAGGCGGAACAGGGGGAGGAGGTGGAGGAGAGAACCTGGGGCGTCTTCAGATGTTGAATGTGACGCCTCATCATCACCAGCATTCACACATCCACTCACATCTTCACCTGCACCAGCAAGACACAGGTACCAACTGCTATTACCATTGCTGTCAGAGTCGGCTCACACCACAAACCACAGATCTGTCACTATGAGCCAAGCTAGACACAAAATGCTACTTCAAAACATCTGCTTAGTTAGTAGTTAACAGATGATGCTGTTTCCAGATCTCAAAATGCCACAAAAGTCCAAACTCAAAAAGTCAAACTTCGTTCTTACTTACAATGATTGTAAATGATAATATTAGTCAGCAGCCAAAAAACTGTCTGGGGCTTTTCATCTGTTTTAGGGTAAAAAAAAAAGATCACATTGGTTTTGCTCAATCTGGTCAATTTTCTGGACTATGGATGAAATGCATGACTTGTCCTCACATATGGATTGGTTTGCTGAGAGTCGGGGATCAATGAATGATTGTCAGGAGGAGAAAGTCCATCAGGACAGAAAAGAGATGGAGAATTTTACACAATGGAGACGTAATGTTCAATTTACATGTCGCTACCCTTAATAGTGTTTATTGTACAATTTACAGAAATCCAAGTTTGTAACAATTCATTAATACACTCTGTTAAGAAATGTTCTTTTTTTCTCCTGAGACCTTATTTGGATGAGGAATATAAACGGAAATGAACTGATAATGTCACAAAACTTTTCTTTCTATAAAAACCTAACCTGATTGAGAAAAATCTATGTGATTTTTGGATTCTCTGGTGCAAAATAGTCCTAATTCAGTTGAAAAACAGACAACTTCCAAAAAAATTTTTTAATCTCAGTGTTAGAAAAAATATAATTTCCCATGGTTCTAGTAGTTTCTGGTCCTCTGGTTTGAAAAACAGTATTGATCATTACATTTGCTACTTTCCCATAAACAACCTATAAGAAACAAACAATGCATAATATTTTAGTTTTCTTACAGTTGTTAGCATAAAATGACCGTTTAATAAATGACTTGGTTAAAAACAGTGGTTTCACACTCCAGTCCTCTTCAACACCCAGAGTCTTGCAAAGTTTAGATGTCTTTCTGCTTCAGCACAGCTTCAATATCAGCTCATTGGCAGAGCTCTGTAGAGTATGACTGTGTGTTAGTGAGGCAGTTTCACCTTGTAATGCATGAGTGTAGGGCAAGGAACACATGTAAAAGTTGCAGGATTCCAACCCTTGAGCAATGCAGCTTAAGACCACTGGTTTAAATTTCTTTTAATTACTGTACAGTATTATTTACAGCTTCTTATTCTTGCTTGTATATATTTTATCTCTGTACATACCTTTGAATTGGTGCCGTTAAACGTGAAATGCCCCACTGTGGGACTGTAAATGATATTTTTAATTTATTCCGTCTCACAGTTTGATGAAATTTACAGACCTCTTTATTCTTCGGGAAACTTTGTCAGTGTATCAAATTCTTATTTTCCCTGCTGTAGTGCAAATAAATTGATGAAAGAAAACCAGGGCCAGAATTTTTTTCAACATTTACAAATATGTGAAAAAGTAATTTTCTCTTTTATTTACATTTTCTTTCCAAGGTGCCAGACTTTCTTGTAATCTTTAATCTCAATTAGTATTTATTTTACTTTCCTTTAGGTGGTTTAATGTTTATCTTTTTTGTAGGTATTTTGACTCTCCCTTTGTCTTTAAATGATCAAGTCATTCAGCTCTGACATGTCAATAATTCATGCTTATCTTTTAGCACACAGCAGCCTCTAATAAAGATGTGTTCTGTTCCTATTGTTTAACGTATATGTATAAAAAATACAATTAATGACTGTTTGACACATTTAAAATAGTATTTAGAGCCAAAAAACGAAACGTTTGACAAAGCATTAAAAGGATGAAACCTTATAAATCGGATAATCAACCAAAGGATGATATCTTAAGAAAAAAACAGGCTAGTTTCAAACGTGAATCTTTATTTAGCAAGATTGCTGTACACTAACCACAGAGTAATTTGATGTAGTTAGTGTTAAGAAATTATCTTTCTTTCTTTAGATGGTTGAGTCTATTTTAAAGTTGTTTCTTTTAGTCAGAGTTCAAACATAGTCCATGTCGTTTTAAAAAATAATACCGGAGACACAGGATCAGTTTCAGAAAAGTTTTCCTCCACATAAACCCGCACAGATCCGCCGCTGAGCATCGTTTTTTTAAACGCACCAAACCCAGAAGTGTAACGCGAAGCTAAAACCTGCCAGCCAATCAGAATGATCAAAACAACCACGACTTCTTGTTAGGAGTGTGGAGATTAATTTATAAAGCCAGGTATTTGGGTTGAAGTACTTTAGATAGTGTATTAGAATATAGTTATTAAAACATTCAGACAATGTCAATTGGGAATCATAGATTGTAATGACGTCTACACAGGTACACATGAAAACAGAGTTTTCTCCAAGCGCCACTTTGTTTAGAGTTTTCATAAATAATCATTTTTTGTGATATCAGACAGAGTTTTTGTGTGAATGAAAAAACGTATAAAAATGTATCAGTTTCTCTACATAACAGGCCTTATTCTCCTCTCGCTTGTTTGAATGTTTTCTACATTTTGTTTTCCGGAATAAAACCAAATACAAGTCGTGTGATTAAATATTTGTTCTACAAATCACATTCAACCCTATTCCCTGACTTTCTTTTGATCTGACCTAATAAAAGCTCCTGTGACTGTAAAGCGTCTTTTGAAGCTCCTGCCTTGACTCACTTTAAATGTGTCCTGTATTTCCTATTACATCACTGGCATCCAGCGGCGGGCGGGGTTCACCCCCTGATGGACCCGTTGGCGTCGGGGTCTCCTTTGGCTCGCCTTCCCTACCCAGGAGCAGCGCTCGGCACGCCCATCCTGGCTCACCCCCTCACTGACAGCGAGGTGCTTCGCCAACAGCTGTTCGGTGAGGAGAAGGCTCCTCGTCCATGTACTCGTTCAGTTTTCTTCTCTAAAAACAACACAGTGCTCTAAACGATTACGGACATGCCGCTTTTCTCTCGACGGTGACCTCTGACCCTCTTTTTTTCCGCTGTGGGGACAGGTGCTCCTTTCCGTGACTTGCCCCAGCCTTCCTCCCTCACTGGTCCCATGTCAGCGGCCCATCAGCTCCAGGCCATGCAGCAGGCCCAGAGCGCGGAGCTGCAGATCCAGAGACTGGCCCTGGAACAGCAGTGGATCCACCACCATCACCACCACTCCCTCACACAGGACGAGTATTACAGGTGCTGAAGCCGTCCGTCCGTCCGTTCTGTCTGAACTGCAATCGGTTATTCTATCAATTGGAAAGAAAAATCTTTTTGCAGGTTTTTCAATTAACCATGTAAACCTTTTTATAGGATACATTAAAAAGATGCAAAGAAACAACTTAAACGTATTTTTTTTAAATAAGAAAATAATCATTTTGTTGCCTAAAATGTAGCATTCCTTTAGTGCAATGGTTCTTAACCTTTTTTGAGATGCCGACCCCAACCCATTCATATGCGCATTCACTGAACCCTTCTTTCGTGATTATTTTTTTTCAAAATTCAAGACATACTAGTTGGGTCACTTTTTAAAAATCACTTAGTCTTATTAAAAGGTAGAGTCTCAGAACAGTTCTTCTAAATGTAGTCAGTATTTTTAGCAAAGTTGAGCTGACTGTGCAGGAATGACCCAAGGCGGTATTTAACATTTGCCACAGTTTCAACAGGTTGGCCATCGAGAGAAACTGGACCCACTTTAAGGTTTAGATCATTTAATTAGCTCTACATTCTTAAGAGAATGAAAATCTAATAATAAATAATAGAGACTTTGCTGTATTCTGATTTAGTAATGTCATGTCAAGCCCGAAAAGATGCGACTAAGGAGCAGATTTAGAAGAACACTGAAAGCTACAGAATTTGGTAAAAACTGTGTGTTTTGCTGAAGTAATTAAAGACACAAGTTCAAATCCATGCTGAGAGTGGAGCTCCTTCAACCAGGGCTCCTCCGCTGCAGTGATTGGCTAAGCAATGTAACGTGATCCTCTGCAGCAAGTGATGACACAGCTGGGCGTCATCACGACTTTACACAAGTGTGTCTTTACTTCAGAGGCTCCGCCGAACCCCTGGGGTTCATAGAACCAGGTTAAGAACCACTGATTTAGTGAAAGCTTGATAATCTGTAGTTAAAATCAGCTGGTAATTTATATTTTTTTGTTTTGTTTTATGAAATAAGCTTCTTCCTTCTCCCTTTTTGGACATGCTATGTTGACATTCTTTTTTGGTTTTGTTGCATTATTTTCATTGTTGTTTTACTTAGTTTTTTGTTTATTCGTGTAGTTATTTATGTTTGTTTCTGTTGTTTTAGTCATGTCTGAAATACATTAATAAATTGCAAAAAAATAACTTCTAACATCAAAACCTCAACCGTTTCTGCTTCACTTAGTATCAATTCAGTATTGGAGTAAACTTCTGAGTATTTTGAGGTTGTTTTTGTTTTATTAACTCATTGACAGTAAAGCTAAACCTTTACCACACATATTTACCCAAAACTAAATATGTTCTATCCAGTAAAATAAAATAAAAAAAGGTAACTGGAAAGCCATTTTCCAGTTTGAGATGTTGTCTTTTAGCCTAAGTTTGCTTTAACCATAAAATGTTTCTTCTTAAGTTTTCTATGGAGCTAAACTACGGCCTAAATTTTCTTCAAAAGAAAAAGAAATTGAAACTGAAAAGTTGAAAAGAAAAGTTGAAACTGAAAAAATGTTCAAAACTACTTTCCACACTTTTTGGTTTCGACAAAGTATTTCAGTTTAATTTTTTTTCTTTTCAATATACTTAATGACCCCAATTTAGCTCCATAGTTTTCTGTCACTAATTTTCTGAAACTTTCACAGAACACATTTTTACTGGATTTAAGGAAACCTCTAAAGGAAATCTGTTTTACTGAATTTTATTTAGGCTTATTTTAGTTTAGAGGGAAAAATTTAAATCTTCTCCACATTTTTTTTGTTTTATTTTACTTCCACTTAGGAATTATGCTGTTATCACATAAATCCCAGTAAAATACATTAAAGTTAGAGGCTGCAATGTGACAAAAAGTTAAAAAGAGATAGAATTGCTTTTGCAAGGCTGATCAGCTGCAACTTTTGAAGATGTCCACCTGCCTTGAAGCTGTTGTCCAAGGACACTTTAAAGAACGGTTTCTAATGATGATTGCTCTCTTATTCTCACCTCCTGAATCTTATAAATCAGGTTTTGCTTCAGCATAAGCACCCAAACACACTGTTGGGCATGTCGCCATACAAAAGTATTGATTTTGCTTTAAAAAAATAAAACTGATGCTGAGTGTTTTAACATGAATTAGCATCCTGTTTGCTTTGGTTCTGCTATGCAGCAACTTTTTGGGATTTAAGACATATGGAAGAATCTCAATTTCATATTTTAATGTCTGTAAAATTATGTTAATACCGTAATTCAGGTATTAATTTCAATTGTAAAGCCTAAAATGACATTTTGATATCAAATGTGGAAAAACTTCAGATTAAACCCGCCCTAAATCCACCACTGAAAGTTTTAAACCTCCAATCATTTGTTTAGATTTTGCTCCCAGGCAGTCAGACTTTGTTATAAACTTTTACAGTAAAACATTTTCTTTTCACTTTTTCACTTATTGTCTGTCAGGCGCTCGATCAGGTTGTTGTGCAGTATTATCTCTAAAAGTAAAAAGTAAAAAAACATGAAAAAAACATGAAAGAACAAGAGATCTAGTGACTTTTACTCCAAGGCTGACTTGATGCATATATTTGTTTTTTCTGGAATATTTTTATCTACCTGACCATTTCTTGTGTTTAGATTAAGTTGCACAAAAGCAACAGAGTCTAGAATGCCATTAAAAATAAAGCAAAATGTAATCTGAGATAATTTCATGGTTCTCGTGTTTAAAGGCCTCTCCAAGCCTTGTGGAAATATGGAGATTTTACGTTTGTTGATCTTTACTCTGTGCTTGAGAGGAAAGGAGGAGAGGTTACAACCTGTAGTAAAAACGCTATTTATGTCATTGTGTTTAACACTGAAACACTGATACTGAATTAAAATCACTTTTAACTCAGAAGAAGTTGGAATAATCTGACTTTCTCTAGTAAATAAAGCCAATCTTTTGATTCGAGTGTTTCTCTCGGCTTCCTTGAATTGAATATTTCCACTAAGGTTGACAAATTTGATTAATGTATTTGAAAGCAAACTGTAAAAACTGAGGCTGGGTGTAAATTAGGGAAATCGGATCAGATGTCCTTAATTTTGGGAGATTGGCAGATCTTCTCTACCTCAGCAAATTTACCAACTCTGCAACTTTCTTGCTTTATTTAGCAACATTTCAGACAAAACTGGAATTGGCAGGTTTTTTAAAGATCTGTGATCGGCCAAAAAGCTGCAATCGGTTTAAGTAATTTGTTTGTAAACACAATTGCAGAACAGAAAGTTGGCTGAAACCAAAGGTCATTACAAAGCTTCAACTTTCAGTTTCTGCTCCGCGACGCTGATTTGGTTTTGGTTTCTGCAGGGGATCTTGAAAAGTATCTTTCAGTGGAAATGCACCTTTAGGGCTGCCAAGAGCTAACCACAGCATCTTCTTTAAAAAACAAATAAAAGCACTCAAATGAAAGGTTGGATTTGTCTACTTTTTCCGTGTGAGATCATGCTGCGGATGAATTTGTTTTAAGGCTTCTAGGAAATGCTTACCATGTGTGTGGAGGATGCTATCAAAAACTTTACTCACAATCTATAAAGATGCATCGGTGAACCACATGTAATGATGCTGATCTTTCCATTAAAGTCAACCTGTGCTCATTTCTTCTTCTTCTTCTTCTTCTTCTTCTTCTTCTTCTTCTTCTTGTGTGTGGGTTTTTTTTATCTTTCAGTCACCTGAAGAAAGAGAGTGACAAGACCCTGTGAGGGAGGGGACACGATGCAGAGCGGCTCGGGCAAGAAGTCGAAACAAAACACGTGAATCTGTGCGAGAACAGACTGAATCGAGAAAAACAAAAAAGAAAAGCACTGAAAACAGAGAGGGAACTCATCAAACCGAACCTGGACGGGAACGTTTCCAAGGATTCACAAAAGAAGAAGGTGTGAGAATGTTGCACATCGTCCCTGCAAACTGCACCAGAGTCCCAACGTTTCCCTGTATTAACCTTGTTTTGTATCGTGCTCTGTACAGTATATTAGCCGGGAGGGGAGGAGGATTGTGAAGTACAGTATGTTGTAAAATACTTGATGCCAGAAGGAATGTGTACATGAGTCTCTTTTCTGTTGTTGCATGTAGCTAGGCGCTTCTTCTGGACCGGTGGAGCTTTTGGTTCTCTTTTTAGTAAATCCTCCCCTCTTTTGTATCCGAGGGGCGTTCGATATGCATGAGACCAGCAATTTTAGTGTTTCTGTTCATGATGATAGTGTTGTTATTATGATTAATGTCGTCCGTTTGTTGATAATGATATAATTATATATACAACACATATTATTTGTATTATTTTTTTACATTTTCATGGTATGGCGGTCGGTTTTTATTTTTTATTTTCGATTTACCTTGTGAAACAAGATGCAAATGAGGGCAAAAGAAACAAAAAATCTGGGAATAAATTATAATCTCTTTTTTTGCTATAGTTTCCCGAGTCTTGGTGTGTGTTTCGGAGTTTTTGCCCCGTCTTTTGTTTTATACAAGTCATTCGTGCACAAAGCATATCAAATTCCTCCCACTCCTCCCCCTCTGCACCAGCCTCTCCCTCCCTCCCTCCATCCCTCTCTCGGGTGAGTGTAGCTAATAAGAGACACATGGGATGAGTGTGAGACATGGGAGGTGAGTCGCTCCAGTGAGCAGCAGCAGCAGCAGCAGCCACCCTGTAGAGCCAGCATTCCTGACTGCGCTGTAAAAAAGGAAAAAAGGAAGAAAAACGGGGAAAAGAGGGAAATTTGGGGAGAAGGAGAAAGAAGGGAGGAGCTGAAAGGAGTGATTTACTGATGCTGCTGAAGGATCAGGGTTTTGTGTGTGTGTGTGTGTGTGTGTGTGTGTGTGTGTGTGTGTGTGTGTGTGTGTGTGTGTGTGTGTGTGTGTGCGTTAGACCGACCAGAAGAATCTCCCTGCAGATCTGCGGCCTTCGCTGCTGCCCCACAGATCACATTTATTGATACGTCTCAGAATCTGCAGCTCCATTCCTTCACTCTGCTGCTGCTGCTGCAGCTGCTGGGCGTTTCGTCTTTTCTGTGGGGTTTGTGTCATTTAAAGTCACCTTGAAAAAGTGTGTCAACATAATGTAAAGCGCCTTCCTGCAGGACAGATCTCATTTTTACCCCCTCTGGTGAAATCACATCTGGGGTTTTATTCTTAGCACATCATCAGTCGTATTTTTTTTCTCTCTCTCTGGTGTGGAGGAGGAGGTGAAAGTCAAAGACGTTGAATGTTTTTAAATGCAAACGTTCGTCCAGATGCAAAGCAATCATCACCGTCGTAGTTGTTTATTTTCTGTTTAATCTTGTTGAGTCAGCTTCTTCTTTTCTGTACTTACAGATCCATTTTTTAGATTGGACCCGGACCTGCATCCATTTAATCATCCTCTGCTTTTTCTTGTATATAAAACTCTGATCCAGAACAAGAAAAGCTCTGAGCAGCTGGAAAGACTTGATACTTTCTGTAGGAAAATAAACCTAAACATACATACAGCCAGAACTAGAGCAAAAATGGCTAAAATCATATGAAATGAAGAATCTTTAGCAATGCTTAAAAACTGATGTTCACAGATTCTCACAATCTGTTTTGTAAAGAAGAATGGAAAGATTAAAAACCAGCAGAGTCCTTACTATAAAAACAAAATTCCTGTGGCATTAAAACGTCTAGAAAAGTGTTTATTTTTTATATTTTGTACAAGTTTTAAAAAATTTGAACTGAGAATCAAAAAAAGTTCAATCTTCCACACTTTGCTATTCAATGATTTCAAACCAAACAGCTCACATTCATATTTATGGTACCAAATTTTGACTGATGGTTAGAAAAACTGATATAAATCACATTGCAATAATTAATTAATTATTAATATCTAAAAGATACAATCTTGGACCTGCCCTCCATTTTTTGAAATTTGAGGAATAACAGAATAACCAACCTTTATTCTGCAGTTTACCTCAAACAGTTAATCGTTGTCACAAGATGGTTTGGGGTTAATTTATTCTCTAAAATGGACCCAGTTAGACTGGAAACCTTGAACTGAAGTCAGTGAAGATGCCAAACAAATAAAAACAAATCCTGCATTTTGGAATGAAGGAATCATAGATCAAACTAGATATAACACAGAGGATTAGCACTTAATCTGGGATAATCCAGTCCTGAATTGGAAGCATTACACCGTTTATCTAATATAAGTTGCTCAAGAAGTGAAAAGTTTGTGAAATATAATTTTACCACATGGATGAATTGAAAGCTAGCTTCCACATTGTGTTGCTTCAAGGGTTTAGGGGTAAAAAAAAATGTTTTCAAATTAAATATCCATAATGACACAAAAAAAATAATCTGGGAATGATTTTGAAGAGGAAACTTTGTAGGAATCTTGTGCAAAATATCGGCTCACTACAACAGCTGAACACAGAATCGGTTCACAGTTAGCAGGTTTTATTCAACAATGCCGCCTATCCACTGTTTTCCACTTTGTGCTGCTCTTTCGGTAAAATAAAATACTAAAATGTGGTTGAAATGTGACAAAACTCTGAGTGGCTGTGATTGCTTTTGCAAGCTTGTTTATATGCTCGCTTCCTTCTTCTTGCACATCCCATGTTTTTTGTTTTAGTAGTTACTCAAGCCAAGAGAACAGCCACAGATTCAGTCTATTAAGATTTTTTCTGTTGTTAATTTTTAGCGTTGCGTTACTGAGCCAGTGTAGCAATGCCAACCAATATGTCTGCAAAGTTTCTGCTGAACTTTAACATCAAACTCTTTACGGTGCAGTAAGTGAGGAAAACATCGAAGCTGATGTCATGGCAATATTTGCTATTTCCTTGTTTTCTGACTTGCATTCTTGCATGTTTTTGGGAAAAGATTTGCAGTATTTTACTTCAGTTTCACTTAAATTATGCATAAATGTTACAGATATAGACATTTGGAAATGTTCAACACACAATATTTATCTGGTATCAATTAAACCCTATAAAAAAACAACAAAAAACAAACATCTCTGGGTTGAAAACACAGCACTAAAAAATGTTTTGCCTGAGCATCTGGTCTCAACATGTGACTTTCATTTGTGCAAATCAAACAAGTCCAGCCATTAGGATCTGTCTTTTATTATAAGATAATTAAAGTCACACTTTTACAGCTTCCATGGCCAGTGCTGTTAACATGACACGCCAATTAAAACGCTTTCCGCAGAAGCTTTAACGTCTTGGTCCAAATTTCCAGAGAGGGGAAGAAATCACAAGTTTTTACATTTTATGCAAGTAAATCTTAATGTTACAAGAAAAATAAAACAAAAAAGAAACAGGAGCAAATAAATTAGCATGAATAAAATAATGTCCAAACTTTTTGTCTTAAGGGCCAAAATCATTGAGCCAAAGCACCAGCAGGCCAAGAAAATAAATAAAAAATAAAAAAAACATAAATTCAAGCAATTTAAGAAATTCATTTTTTATGTTTTGACTTCAGATCCAAAAATGTAAACATTATTTTGCATCTAAGAGTTTATTTATTTTTTTGGCAGGACTTGGGCCACTTTCTGTCAAAAATGTTTTTTCATGTCTATCCAAGTTTAATAAATTAAATTGGACGAAGCAACAAAAGTCCCTTTGTTCTATTTATTATTAAAATATGAATTCTTTGCCTTGTTGCTATAACCTTAACCTTATAATAAATAAAAAGTCTCCATCTGCCACAAAAAATGTGAACATGTCTTGATTTAAGTCAAATTATCTCCTAATGAAATTAGTATTTTTTCATCAAAGAATTAATAACTTAAAAGAAACTTATTTATCTTGCTGTAAAGTTACTTGTAAGTCATTGCAAGAGTACCAGGATATTTACATTAGAAACTAAAAAGGCTTGTTAAGGTCCTTGTTGCTGGAGCTAAAAGGTTGTAGGTTCTCTGTGAACCTGGAATAGATACATATCATGATTTCTATGTGTCTGAGATTTATTTATGTTTCTGTTTTGGTTCTTCATTGTTCTTTTGCTTTATTTTAATTTTCTCCCTGCGTTACTTTCTGTTTGCTGTTAATGTTTTATTTTTTCCCTCTTTATTTCTCTCCGCTTTGCTTATCTTCCACCTTTCGCTTCATGACAGCAGAGTTTGAATTCATTCCTCTCTTTTTAACTTTCCCTTAAGGATCAGATTTAAAACATATTTTGCTTTCATCATTTTTTCCCCATAAAAAAAAATTTCATTTTTGGATTTCTCTTTGCCACAGATCGTCTGGCATCCAGATACTTCAGTAAACATATTTATCCTGATGACTGATCGGTTCTGATCCGTCGCTCTGGCACTTAGAGAGCGAAGCTGGTTTTCATTAATGCAGAAAGAAAACGACTGGATGGAAAGATCTGCAGGAAGAAAAGGAGAAACTCAGGTACAGCTGGCTTGTTTTTGGATCATCTTTCAGTTTTTAGTCACAGAAGTTTGAATTGTGCTACAGCAGATTTAAGCAACATCCTTAATTCTGGATCAAAATACTTACTTTGTCATATTCTGTCACATCAACATAATAAAATGCATTTGTTTGTTTTTGTGACAAATCAACACTAAACAATGCATAGTTGTGAATTTACTTTAAATATTTAATATCCTTGTCTGGTTATTATGATTGTTCTTTTTTACTGAATTGAATCCCAATTTGGTTTAATTATATTTTCACACAGAGCCAGGTGTTTTTAAATGTATTGTTTTCACTAATGCATTTACTCAGGATATCTTTTATATTTTATATTTTCTGAAGAAAAACAATGAATCGATGGATGTTTCATATTTAAAATGTTAAATGTGCCGCAAATAAAGAGAAGGAATCTTTAAGGGTTTTCGCATCAGAATGAGAACATTGACATTTTCACTGAGAAAATAAATCCACACTCTTGGACAAATTATATTAACTCTGTCAAATTCTTCAGAATCATAAGATATTATGAATAGAAAGCTGCTACTGCCTCCTACTGATGCAAAGTGGGATATTCTTTTTAATCTGCAGCATGAAAAGGAAATAAAAGATGAAGAATGACTTTTAATTTTTATTCTGAAACAATACATGGAACGTACGTGATGTAAAAATGTAAATTTTGCACAATCAGTTTGCTATCAATTATTAATTTATACAAGTCTTAATGGGATCCAGGCTTATTCAGGACTACATACAGTAAATCACACTTTACTTACATTCCGAACACCAGCTATTTAGTTTATAATTAATTCATGTATACATGTATACATATAATTGAAGTATAACTATGCCTTTAAAGGTGCAGTATGTAACCTTTATGTAAAATATGTTTTCACACATTTGTTGAAATTATCATTATTTTGTGACAATATAATAAATGTAATGTTGTTCCTCCCAGTGCTAACTTCAGAAATACACAGCTCAGTCAGAAACAACCAATCAGAGCCAGGAGGAGGGTCTAAGCGCTGTCAATCATGACATGAACATTGTAGCTAGTTAGCATAGCCACCGATGATGAGCAGATTTTCTGTAATGGTGAGTTGTTGTTCCACCATCAGCACATTTAGTAGCATGTATGAGAGAGATTAACAGCACTACGGCCTTTGTCTTAGCTCTGATTGGATGTTTTTGACTGGGAACAGCTTGATTCATTCACATTATCTGTCTGACACCATACTGTCATGACAGTGTTACAGTTTCAATAAATATGAAAAATAATTTCTTTTTACAAAAGTTGGACAACTTTTATTAGAAAAATGTTTGGTTAGACGTTTATTGAAACGTTCACTGTCGTGATAGCATGGTATGAAACCTGATCTGAAAAATGTAGCTCCTCTGCCTCCTAGCTAACTATAAACAGCCAATCAGAGAAAGGAGGCGGGGATTAGCGCTGTCAATCACAATCTCATGGGACTCATCCTCCCTCATCACCTTGCTCTGTGCTACCTCAGCTAGCATAGCATGTTGTGAATGCTCAGCCTTGTTCGCATAGCCACGGATAAACGATTTTTTTCTGTGAAAGTAAGCCGTTTCTCCTCCATTGACATTTAGCAGCATTGTTTGAAAGCGCTAAGACGTCAACATATGTCTCCTGGCTCTGATTGGTTGTTTTTGGTCGGGGGCGGTGCATTTCTTCAGACAGCAAAAGTAGATCAGGAGATCATCGATTTGTTTTTTTTCCACAGACGATTTCGTAACAGTTATAATTTTGACAAATGCATAAAAAAAATTGCTCTTTTCCACAAAAGTCCCACACTGCAGCTTTAACGCGCGCCTCATACTTGCACATTATCACTCTTGTGAACGCTTCTCACATGTCTGCCCAGAGACTCCATCCATTTAAAGGACTTCCCGCAGAAGGCGCATATATACCGCTTCCCCTCGGTGTGAATGGTCTGGTGTCTGTTCAGGGCGCTGGTGGTGATGAAGGTCTTCCTGCAGATGTCACACACGTAGGGCCTCTCGCCCGTGTGCGTCCGGATGTGCGCCGCCAGGTGGGAGCAGTTGGTGAAGCGCTTCTCACACACGGAGCAGATGTAGGGTCTGTCTCTGCTCTCGTCGCCGCTGCTGTTCCCCCCGCCGCCATTGTTGCTACTGAGAAACTGCTGGAAGTGCAGCGCCTGTTCGTGCAGCGTGGTCGGCAGGCCGGTGTGCGGCGAGATGAACTCCTGCGCCTCGGACTCCGGCTCGTCCTGGACCATCCAGAGGTGCCGCTTGGGAGCGTCTTCCTGCTTCTCCTTGACCTGCGAGGTCGCTGGGAGCTCCTGATCAACGCAGCGGACTTCATCCTCTTCCTCCCCTCCCTGCTGCTGCTGCTCCTCATGGACAGCAGCCACTGCAGGGGGTGACTGATGGGGCTGGACAGAAGGAGAAGCAGCAGAAGGAGGGGGAGGAGAACGCAGCTGCTCGGATTCAAGATAATTGTCCGATTCGGGCTCTATAAAACGAAAACACGCCACAAGGAGTTTTATTTTAACACACTTTGACACCGAGTTGCATGGCACATGGTTTCCATGAGAATTAACCCGAGGAAATACCTGAATGGAGGAGCTTCAGCTGCATCCGGAGCTGCCGGATTTCTAAGTCTTTGGAGCGTAAGATCTCTTCCTGGTACACAGCTATTGTTTTCTCCACGGCCCCTAAAATCTCCTCCGCCACCGCGGAAAGTCTCTCGTTGAGGAAAACTCGAAGAGGCAGCATTTTCCTGAAGGCTGGAGGATCTGAGCGGTGAGTGAAAACGGATTTCTGCGGGTCCGTGAACGTCACGCTTCGCTTGTAAACACTGACGTGAAACGGAGAGGCACGTCAGGATGTGGAACGTGAAAACACTGCCGCCCCCTGGTGGGCTGGAGGGGGAAAGCGTTTAATTCAAAATTACTTTGTTGATCCCAAAGGGAAATTAAATGTTGTTTCTCGTTTAATTAAAGAGCCGAAGTGCGTGGAGTAACCAAACATTGTACTCAAGTAAGAGTAGCACTATTTCAACATATTTTTACTCATGTAAAAGTAAAAAGTAGTCACTTAAGATATTACTGAAGTAAGAGTAATTTGATATTTACTACATCATCAGATGGGCCAAAATATAAAGTGGGGATTTTCGTATTTTACGGACAAAAATGACAATAATTCATATTAACAAAAAATTTAAAAATCAACCAAAAGAAAAAAATTCCAAATATGTTTCTTTCAATACAAGACTTATGCAACTTTAACAAAAATTTGAAGTGCGCGTATTTATCTGGTGAATTTTTGGTTAAAATATGTTAGCTCTTCATTCAGTGAAGTTACTCACAGATTATCAAGAAATTTTACTCAAGTAAGAGTGGAAATACCTAAGCAAAAACTAGTGTTGTAAAACTACTCCTAAAAGAAAATATATTACAATTACTTAATGCCTTTTGGGAAAAACTTGTATAAAATCAAATAATTAAATAGTACAACTCCACCCTCAAAACAAAGTGATTTTCTATCTATATATAAAACATAATGAAAATACATATTTATCTTGTGCAGTTAAGTTATAAGCTAGACAAAGATATGAAAGTAAACTATAAACTCAATCTACATAATCAAGGCTTTAAGTTGCATTTTTAAATATTCTGGGATGAAATAAGTATTTTCTATACAATAATTCACTTAAAAACGCCACAGTAACAGCATTTAATTCATATTTATTCACTGTTTATTGCTTCACTTGGGGTAGAAATAGTCCTTCAGGGTTTTGTCAGTTCTGTAATTAGACGCTCTCTGCTCAACATGTCAGGAATATCAACCCCTCTGCTTTCATAGCAACACACCATACAGACAAGAAGTTCTTTTAAATTATCTTTAATCATTTCTAAATATTTAATTAGAAAGTCAAGGTAGAAGTCAAAACAGAGACACAGAAGTATCCTTGAAACCGTTTATTAGAATATTTCCATATAGTTTTCCCTTCTAACTGTGGATCATAACATAATTCAGCCAATGTGTTAATGGACACTTTTCTCTCTGCAAAATGAGTGATTAAAAAAAAAAAAGGATCACGCACATCTACAGTGAGGGAACAAAGCCACAGATCTTCACAATCACACAAAGAGACACCAGAGAAAAAACAAACCCACAAGAACTGCGACACAGTTTATTCTAAAAACAATTACAGAAGAAGTTCGTAAACCTTTCAAGTAAAGGCAGGGGGACCGCGCGTCCACATCTGGTAGTCAGCTTGAGCACTTTGTGTGGAGGTCAGATTCGCACGCAGGCTCAGTAGACTCATCAGTGCAGCACCAGTGCATGTGTCAGCCTGTCCCTGTTTTCTTCATGGGAAAATATACCAAAAGAGGAAAAAACCGAGGGAATGACGACATTACACAAATGGTTCGAACAGAGAGAGCGGGGAAGAAGCACTGCGAGTTGAGGGAGCCGATCCGGTTGGGTCTTTACGCCTTGGCATTGATGATGTCGATGAACTCCGGCTTGAGAGAAGCTCCGCCCACCAGGAAACCGTCTACGTCCTTCTGGGAGGCGAGTTCCTTACAGGTACCACCAGTAACTGAACCTGAGAAGCAGCATTGATGCAAGAGAAAAGATAATGTGCAACAATTACTCAGACACATTATTATAGTTTACATCCGGAAATTTCACAAACGACGATTCTTTTTTAAAAAGACGATATGTAGCAGTGCTACATAAAGAACAAATCCGTTAACAAAATGAAACCTGGAGACGGACATATTACTAATTTAATCCACAACAAAGGGAAAATAATACAGGAAAATCGTTGAACAACTCAAAACTACTCTTATTCTTTTTTTCCCTCATTATTTCAGCCACGCTACACACAAACCTGTCGCCATAGCAACTGACTGACCAACAGCTCCACTGGTGTATCAGGATTTCATATACACACACACACAAAAAAACATTTCCCACACAAAGAACAGATCGTTGAGTCTGTGACAGTTTTATGTTTTCAGCTTTGATGTTTATTTTCTGATTATTAATAAGTGATTGTAGTTTAGCTAATTTAAACACCTGGTCTGCTGATGATCTGTCAGAAAGCTGGTGAGTGGGTCACCAAATTCCACAGCACACCTACATGTTAAGGTTGTCAAAGTCATGCTAGCATAACTTACAACTTCCCTCTTCTGCTATTTTCCATTTTTAAATTAAAACTTTTTATTGACCAGTAAAATGCGATACCCTTAGACATAGTTTTCTAGTTGCTATAGTGTTGGCAATTAGTAGCAAATCACTGCCTTCCTTTTTCTTTTATGCATCAGGCGTACATTCAAGATTTAGCGCATTATATTGACAGCTAAAACCAAAGCTGGTCATCGTTAGAGAGCAGCTTTTCACCCTCCAGCACTGAAATGGGGCGGGATCTTATGCGTGTGACATCACAACTCGTCAATAACTTTTTGGATTCAAATTCAGACAGCTCACCTCCATAGATGATCCTCACAGAGTTGGCTACAGCTTCAGACACGTTGGTCTTCAGCCACTCCCTCAGTTTCTCATGAACTTCCTGAGCCTGAGGTATCACACAGAAATCGTGTTTGAAGCCACACAGCTCGGCCCTCGGTGAGGAAACATTCGGCTTTTCCAATATTTACCTGCTGTGGAGACGCAGTCTTCCCGGTGCCAATAGCCCACACAGGCTCATAAGCAAGCACGACCTTGCTCCAGTCCTTTACGTTGTCTGTCAATGAGATAAGACTTGGTATTGTGCAAGCAGACATATTTCCAAACCCTCCCTCTCTATCTGAACACAAGTTGCACCACTCAGACTCTGTCCTGGAAGCTGCATACCTGCAATGACTTTGGTCTGGGCAAACACCACCTTCTCCGTGATGCCTCCCTCCCTCTCATCCAGCTTCTCGCCGATGCAGGCGATCACGCCGAGACCGTTCTCCAGAGCATGAGCAGTCTTCTGACCAATCAGCTAACGACCCAGCAAAAAAGAAAAACAAAAGAAAGTAGAATTAGGCCATCACTCAGGGCTTCCCCCGGTGTACAATAAGCCTGGTGGGCCACCAGGCTTTATTTGCCCCCCACCAGGCTAAGGATTGTTTATTTTAGATACGTTTTTTATAGACCAGTAATAGTGGCAGTAAACGCAGATTAAACTGAGTTACAGTTGACGCATTGAATAGATTATGATGCTGCTCATGCACATCTCAATTTTTGTAACTTTTAACATTTTTTAACACAAAACATGGCTGGCTGCTGGTGGATTGACCTAGCATCCCTATCACTGGGTTTAGCAGGTTTTCTGTCGGACAACGCAACCTGCATGCTCAGAAGAACATTAATACCACACAGCAGCCAAAGTTATTCAGCAATGGAGTCGACAGTAATCGTCCCAATATCATTACGACACAAAGGAAGCAAATGAAAATAAAACACAACTAATAGCAACTGCCTCTTGTGGAGCTTTGACTGCAATTTCTGTTTAGAACAAAAAAATGATCCAATTATGATTTGACACGTTTTTGTGACATGGAGTTCTGTCTTAATCATAGTTCTGAGCCATTTATTACATCCTGATTTACATCAAACTTTTCCTGGTGCACAGTTCTTAAAGTAAGTTAGTGTTCAGACTGCAAACATTTTGAACATAATCAGATACGTATCCAAATTGGTTCCATTTGTAGAAGTGGAGCAGATCGGATCTTTTTGGGGTGAAAATGTCGGAATTGTGCAGTTCAAATTGCAGTGAACAAGCCAGATATAGGTCTGATTTTTTTCATTGCCAGACCTATATCTGGCAGTGAAAAGGGCAAATGTAGGCTTTTTCGCTGACTATAGCTATGAAAAAGCCTGTGTTCACACAGTCAATGCTGTGTGAAGCTACGATCACACACCATTTGCCTGCATTTAAATTAAATTAGGCTTGAATTTAAAAGCTACAAGACTAAACTGTTAGCATGCCAGACATGATCATCTTACCTCGTCGCTCTCGCCAAAGACGTGGCGCCGCTCGGAGTGTCCCAGGATAACCCAGTTCACGCCGCAGTCCTTGATCATCGCAGGGCTGCAGGTGGAAAAATGGTCAGAACCATTAAAGCTCAGGAAAATGGAGCAATGAAGCTCTGCTGAAGAAAATCAACTGGTTTCTTCTCTCTACCTAATCTCCCCAGTGAAGGCACCCTTGGGAACTTTGTAGCAGTTCTGAGCCGCCACACCGAACTTGGCATCCAGTTTGGATCTGGCGAAGTCCAGATAGATGGATGGAGCGCCGCACACCACCTCTGTTAAAACAGAAAACACAAGTTTATAATCCATAATATGCAATACAAAGTAGAACTGTTGCTTTTCCCTACCTAGTGCTGCACACTGCCAATAACCTGGCTAAAAAAAGAAAAGGAACAGCTACATGTTTCCCTTGCCAAGTTCATTTGTTTGGAAACATTTCAAGCTAGCAGCTGAGCAATGAGCTTTTGAAATTCAAAATTAAAGACATCTTTTCATGCATTACTGGTGATAATCCGATAAAGTCTCCATTTAATGATGAAGACACCCTGTGGATCAAGAATAGTTTTTTTAATGTAACATGTAAGAGTGGGACAAATGTGCTGCAGGTCCTTTGACAGAGGAATTGCAACAGAAAGGAACATTATCTCCATTTATGAATCAAAGTACACCCCTAAACTTCACTGGACTGTTTTTTCATTAACTAAGTGCATCAAGGTTAATTCAATGATTGACCAAAAACTGTAGAAGTTCTTTCAGGAGTAGTTTTTTCATATTTAATCAGTCAGCCGTCCATTACAGGCAGAGGATGACTGGTTTATTTAGACAAATTGGTGCATCACTAATTAAAAACAAAAGTAACTAAATTATTAAAGCTTTACAAGTATTCATACTTACAGAAATTTAGCAATTCATATTTAAGCCTGAATCTGGAGAAAACCCTCGCACCATTTTTAGAATGTGACAATGCCTTTAGACATCAGTTCAACAATTTAATGTTGTGCTTAAGATAATTAAAATAAATTTAAACAAAGATTACAATACAGTTAATACACAGCAGCACGTTTCTTGCAGCAGGCTGCATGGGACAAGCAGAGTACAGTAAAGTCAAGACACTGACATTCACAATGTAACTGTATCTTTGGGGTTAGGAGGATCTATATTAGACGCTGCATGTTATTATTGGTTTGGTAAAAGGTCATTTGTCCTGGGCTGGAGTCATCTGCATTAAAGGTCTGAGTTCAGCCTCTAAAAGGTCACCAAGGGGTTGACATTCTGCACAGGCCGAGTTTAACAGTCAAACTAGTAAAAATAACCAGAGAGTAGGGCTGTAGTGATACAATGATCTCACAATACGATATTCTGCCCAGATACGATATATATTGCGATATTCTGCAAACAATACAATTCGATACACTTTTGCGATTTTTTTTTTTTTTTTTTTTTTGAAAGATTTTAGCGGGACATAGTGATTTTGGTGACATTTTATTACTGTTATAAAGTTGGATTGAATTAATTTAACTGAAAACTGATTAAAAGCACCAATACCTGGCACAATACCTGCTCTGATTGGACACAGACTTAAAGTCGACAGCTGGACAAATGAACCAAAGAAGTGGTGAGAAAACATGTTTCTTTTAATTGAAACGGTACAAACTGTAGCTGACATGCATTTGTAAAGTAAATAAAGTGAACCAAGTTCCTGCTCTGAATAGTTTGATACCTTTTTAACCTGAACATCTGAAGGAATCACTCTAAGCCTGATGACCTGGTGCAAAGCAAGCAATGAGTGAGAAAGGTGATAGTTGGATGTTACTATACTTGCAGAAGAATATAGAGTTTTTCTAGGAAAGAATGTATCTATATTATTATACATGATAGAAATGATAAAAATCTGACAGATTGGCTCTGTAAAGGTGGATTTATTTGGGGATCAAAGTCCAAGCAGAGTGAGTGAGACATGTTGGACTCGATAATAGAGTTGCATAACGTAGAGCTGCAAGAGGGGCTGACTGACATTCAGTTCCTCTGTCTGGTTTGTCTCCAGACTGCAAGGCAGCGACAACGCAGACGGTGCATTCAAGTCACGGTGGGAAGAAAAAAACCCGAAGGCAAAAATTGTATAAAAGTATCCCCTATGAAAGTACATAAGCACTTATGTTACTTAAAATACCCGTAGCTGTGCTTTTTGTTGCACTTTCGCTGCTAGGATTACAGCTAAAAGGCCAAGATCCATGTGAAAAGCCGTTGGTCACCAGTTGACCCTGAACGCACCCCGGCAGTTGCGGAGACTACGTGCTTCAGCACGCGCACGCACGCACGCACGCACGCCCACCGCCGACATGACGGCTGGAGCCTCCGTGTCCTTCATCCTCACGACTTTCACCCTCTAATCCAGCGCCAGACAAGCTGGAACCGAGACTTCATCTGTCATCAAGTGTAAAATATTACAGAGGCGGAGATTTGTGGTGCTAAAAGTCTTAACTGATGCGTTGAATGAATGACCGAGCCGTTTCTGAAGTAAAATTGTCCAGCTGCACGAATTCAATTAGTTCAAACGTTGAAAATAAAGGAAAATGTTCCAAATTGAAAGAGGAAACTGTGTAAGTGTTGTCAGAAATGTCCACGTACCGACGTTGGAGTCCACCTTGCCACTATTCAGGGTCTGAATTAGCTCCCCGAGGCTCTTCTTGTCGCCGTTCATTTTCCAGTTGCCACCGACGAAGAATTTCCTGCTCATGTTTGCGGATTTGTTTTGCGAGACTTTACTGGGAAAATGAAAGAACCGACAGAAAGGGACAGTCCTTCTTGTCTGGGGCGAAAGAGCGAACGGTAGAGGGCAGACCGGGGTATTTATGAAGACGGAAATCCTGGCTCCGCCTCTCATGTTGGCGGCGGATTGGTCCGTGTGACGGGACGTCCGTGAACGCATCTCCATAGATCAGAGGCGGAGAAGGGGGAAAGAGGGAAAGTCACGGTGCGTTCAAGTACCGTGTGAAAACATCATGTCGCACAACTCTTACAGAAATCCATGTTAATAAATGAACACATAACCAGGAACTAGGACAGCGACCAGTTTCTAACTGCTGAATTAACTTAAAAGAGTAAATCTATTTTGGACTTACAGTGTCACAGCTATTTTCTTACATGTGTGAATCTTGCATTTAAGCCATCAAACGGTTTTATGTTTAATTATCTGCTGCTTCGAAGATGCCGACCATATGTCTGGAATGGTTTTATTTAGTTGTATTTTTCAATAAACAAGCAATCAAATGCAACTTCATTGAACTCCAATGAGTCATTCCATACACTGCCACCTGCTGGCCGGTCAATATAAATGATCAATATTCATTGAGGCATATTCCATATTGTGACGCTAGAGGGCGATCTTCCATCACCTTGCACCACTGAATTGTATTATGTATTCTGTATGGAAGCCCATTTCCGCCACTATGTTAAAAAATAAAAAATAATTATCTCATTATAACGAGATAATATAATATATAATACTATTATATATGTTATATCTCATTATAACGAGATACTATCTCATTATTTTTGAGATACTATCTCATTAAAATGAGATAATTTTTTTAACAGAGTGGCGGAAATGGGCTTCCATAATTCTGAATGCTGAAAAGCTTAAAAAAGTATTCATATTTCGCACGACTGAATCTTTACTTGATTTAAAGATTAGTTTAAGGGCATCTAGCTAGAAGAAGAAATAAAAGCAAGAACTGAAATATATAAGAACATATTTATACCACTTATTCAAATTTTTGTTTGTCGTTTTGGCGAATTCTCTATGTGATACATAAAATAAAAGCAGTTCTTACACGTGCATTCAAAGATTTTAAATAGTTAAATAGTCAAAAATGTGAGTTTATTAGTAACAATCCGTTTTGCCATCGCAGCTTTGATCCATTTCAATATGTTTATTAAAAGAAACTTTATAAGTCAAAATCTAACTAAATGGATAATTACAGGGGAATTTAGCTGCTAGTTCTTAGAAACCTAAATAGTTCAGTTAGTTTTCAAAGCTTTCTTATAAACGGGTGCAAATAATATCAGGTGAGGAGTATTTATATAAAGGTCTGCTGTTGCTAATATTCACAATCATAGACCTGCAAAAAAGGTCAAAGTAACAGAGAGTCATTTTTATAAACCATAGACATAATAGAAGAATAAAAAGAATCTTTATAAATGTCTATGTTTTAAACAATGCCAAATAGGACATTCATAACAATAATCCGTGAGTAATGTGAAAACGTGATTCGATTGGCTCTGATTAAACTAGTCCCGCCCTTTTCCAACTATTGTACGTCCGATTGGACAGTTTATTCCGGCTGTTTGGTTCTTACCCAGCATGCATTGCGCCACAAAAAAATCGTGTTATGCATCTGATCTGACTAAATTAAAGATTTTAATTGTTTATCATAGATGTTGGTTATTTTGCCAAATTAAATGACATTGTCTCTCAGAGAATATGGGTTTTTACTGAATTTAGTAAGCTGATAATTTGCACCGTAAGCAGGAGTGTGTGTCTCGTTCATAAATAGTGTCCAGACCTTTTCTCGGCACAGGAATCTTTGCTCTTAAGATATTTGTCCAGCAGGTTTCTCATAATGAGAAGCCCCCATTATTTGTCAATATTAAAATATTTCTATGATGTAATGTACTTACATACCTTTAAAATCAACAGAAAAATTCAGATTTATGGTTTACAAATTATCTGTAGGACAAATAACTTCATTTTTGCTAACATGAATTATGGGTCGCTGAAATAATATCCTTCATTATATTAAACGTCATGTTTTGTGGAGGTTTTGCTGCATATAGTTTGTGTTCTTTCCAGAATAGATGGCATTATGGGGGGCAAAAAATAATGTGGAAATATTAAAGCCAGTGGTTTAAGGACAACAAAGCTGAAGTGCAGGAGCGACGATCTTTGATCTCAATCCCTTCATAAGAAATGATTGAGGGCAGCAGACAGCAGAGTGACAGAAAAACCTGACCCAGTGAATAACGTCTTATAGAAAAATACGCCAAAATCTCTGCAAACTACTTTAGATGTGTGCAAGAATATAAAAAACATTTTGCCCAGAATTTACGGGAATTAAAAAATCTCAGACATTTTTTTTGTTGCACATTTAGTCAGTTTATTTTGTTTCTAAGCTGACTTAAAACAGAGTACATCTATAATCAGTTAATGAGGCAAAAAAAGGCTGTGCTGCCAGTATGACACTTGACAAAAAATGTAATGTTTACAGGTTTACAGTGTGGAGTCTTTTATGACTTTGCATTTTTGTGTTTTTATGATGTAAATCTCTTTGAACTGCTGAAATGTCCTATACAAATAAACTTGATTGATATATGGAAACATTTGACTTAAACACCTAATTACCACGAGAAAGAGACACAAATTATGACAGATATCCGTCTTAACCTTATAAAAAACAAATATGAACTGGAGTAACTTGTGGAGGGAAGGTCCCTCCTCTTTCTCATGCTATTTCAACAGCCAATCACCATCCAGCCGGTAGTATTCATACCCCGAAGGCTTAGATACCTTTTGCTTAAAAATACGTGTATCCACATTTTTTGTGAATATAAGCGCTTCTTCTGTAATAAATACAGTTTTAAAATCATATTAGCAATAAAAATGAAGGGATTTTTGTACGTCTAATAACGTTTCATTTCAGTGTCCATACTTGTAGTACCATCTACTGGCCACACGGGGGCAGAGTCGCTTCAACATCCCCTCGTCTGTTTTCAATGAACATAGTTTTTCTTTTTCTGCTTTGCTTCGCGGTCAGACAGGCTTACTGCCCCACATCTGGTTATTCCACAGCAAGAAACTTTCAGAAACGGGATTCAGAAGAAATAATTCCTGATATAACAACGATGAAGACATCAGAGGAGGACCGGTAGGAGGAGGAAACCTGGCAGTTAAACCCGAGCCGTTAAAGCGCGGCTAAGGGGCTGAGCTGTTAAAAAAAAGAAGCGCACCCTCCAAAGTTGACTGACTCGTCGCATAAGATAAGGATTCCGCCCACAAGAAAGATGGCGGCTCCCTTGCTGGAGAAACTGTCGGAGTCTTTAGGTTCGCCGGAGCCAGCGATTCGCCTCATCTTATCGGTTTTAATCGGTGAGTTTGGCCTGATGGATGTGTCGGTGTGTTAGCCGGGAGGGCTGACAGCGGTCAGTGTTTTCTGTGTTTTCTGTAACTGTTGGTGTCAGCTAACCCAGCCATTCAGCTGCAAAACAGCCCTTTATGTGTGTGACTGAATCAATGATACTGTTTAAAAATTAACACACCCGTAATCATAGGTCAGTCTAAATATCTAGGAGGATAGGACTTAAAACATTCAAAGGTTTTCCTACAAGATCTAACTAAAGGTAACTGTGTGATGGTTGAGTAAACTGTGCAGTTGCAGACTTTAGAAACTAATTGACCACAGTTTGGTTGAAGTGTCTTTGGGCTCATGTTTCAGAGGTGCTGGAGGTGAAAGGACCTGTGTGCTGCTAATATGTGCCCTTCAAACCCTCAGTTCTCAGTTTGAAAGAGGTCTGAAGGTCAGAAAGTGCCACAATTCAAACTTAATTCAATTTTTAAAAAATGCTCAAAATGATTTCTTATTTTAGTGGATTAGACTATAAAGAAAAAGTCGATGTGTAAAAGTAATTCAATTAAAAATAGGGAAAGCAAAGAGGGAAGCTTTTCAAGTGTTTACTCTGGTTAATTTTTAAGGAAAGCCCAACATTACGTTTCTCAGAAAATGTTTTTACTTGAAATTAACTAGAGAAGGTCTTAAAGCAGAAATGCTACTGAGAAGCACCTGTACGCTTGGCTTGGCTTGAATGAATGTCATGCATTTCTTCATCAGTGCAGCATGGCATGGCTGCAGTCAGCCTGCGACTCTGCTGAGGTGTTAAAAGAAGATTGCTCTAACAGTGGCATTCGGTTTGTCTGTATTGTCTAGTCATCATCTTCTTGACAATATAAGGTATATTCTCAATGGGATGTAGATCAGGGAGGTTTTATGACCAATCAAGCACAGTGATATGTAGGGCTGTATAATAATATTGATATCACGATATATATCAATATTTTCTTTCCTAGAAAAAAAAATCGCTATTCATCCGCAAGTATCGTAACATCCAACTGTCACCTTGTTCACTCACTGCTTGCTTCACCAGGAGAGAGATTAGGTCATCAGGCTTAGAGTGATTCCTTCAGATGTTAAGTTTCAAGGTTTAAAAGATATCAAACTATTCAGAGCAGGTACTTGGTTCACTTTATTTACTTTACAAATGCATGTACAGTTTGTACAGCTACAGTTTGTACTGTTTCAATTACAAGAAACATGTTTTCTCACCACTTCTTTGATTTATTTTGTCCAGCTGTCGACTTTAAGTCTGTGTCCAATCAGAGCCAGGTATTGTGTAGTTAGTGCTTTTAATCAGTTTTCAGTTAGTTCACAAAATATCACCAAAATCACTCTGTCCCTCTAAAATCTTTCAGAAAATCACAAAAGTGTATCGAATTGTATAGTTTGCTGAATATCACAATATATATCGTATTGTGGGGCAGAATATCGTGTATCATATAGTGAGATTATTGTATCACTACAGCCCTAGTGATGTGGCAGTCATTAAACTACGCAGTGGTACTTTAAGCAGTTCTGACTTTGGACTTTTAAAAACACAGTGAAATCAAATCCTATTTAGTCATATGTATTCACATACATTCAGCACAACACTAATACGAAAATATAATAAAATAAACCCTTAGGTGGTTACAGGTAGACCACTCATTCTGACTTCTTTTTAAAGCATGTTTTATCTTTGGCTTTACCGTCGGACCTGCAGGTTTATTATAGGTTGAACAGGAAGCCCTGATTTGGATGTGGCATCTGTGTGTTGGTGTACTAACTAGTATGGCCATTTCTGTGTGTAGGAAAAGCAGGTCACGTCAGTTGGTTATAAAAACCCGGACACACCTCCAGGGTTTTAGCTCTCGTCTTGACGTCGAGTTGGGAAACGGTTCAGTTTTTGTGAATGCAGCATGACACAGAGTAGCCTCTCCAAAATGGGTTACAAATGTTTGCACCTTCTGAACTTTGCTCCAGCACATGTACACGTCTGATTTCCTCTGGACTCCTTCCAGTAATACTACGTAGTCTGAACGTGGCTATTCAGATTAGACTTTGGTTGCGTTATCCTCTGGAGTCATCCTCTTACTGCATGTTGCTAAAGGTTTGTTACATAATGCAGCCAACCTGTAGTAACTGTCTTGCACTTGTATCACTAATTTTCAGGGGTTCCTTTTACTTGGTGCTCTTTTAGTTGCCCCCACCCTTGCATATTATTTTACACTTCACACATTTAAATATTTAAAAAATGTTAATATGAAACAAAAGTAACCTGAGAAAATTCAGTTTTTATACAATGACTTAATTTATTAATTGAAAATAATTATTGATAAGTGCGATCAGGTATTTGTGGTAACTGGCAATGAGTCTGTCACATTGCTCTGAAGGAAATATGGCTCACTCTTCTTTGCAGGATTCTTCTAATACGACCATATTGGTAGATTTTTGAGCATTATCGACTCCAGTTGGATTTAAATTCAGACTTGGCCTTTCTCAATAAGCAGTTAATTGCATGATAAATTAATATGATTTGTAAATGGACGATATGGCTGGAAAAGATGTCAGTCGATATTGATAATTATTGATTAGTTTTTTGTTTTAAATAGCAGAAATATTGCCTAGCCGGTGATGTGACCCTCCCTGTTTTATTCACAGTTTTATTCTTGAGCTCATTAACTCGTTTTAATGCATCACTCCACATGTTTTTATTTTTAAGCAGTTACCATGCACACAGCAGGCTGTTGCTAGGCAACCAAAGAGTGAGTTAGTTGGTTGATATCATCAGCCTAGCTTAGTTTTCCATTCAGATGATTAAGATTTATTGAAGCGCCATTTTGGGACATCATAATCCATTTTATTTATAGTTTCAGTTATAGATGGGTTTTATGTCCATTTTATTTATTGGTTTAGGTTTTTATCTTTTATTTTATATAGTCAAAATATCTTTCAGTTCCAGTGTTTTGAGACATTGGAACCAAATGAAAGTTTCCTGATCTGTGCCAGGGCAAACTTGCATTATTTTTGCCATTATAAATATACTACTTGAAAATAGTTTCCAAACATTATTATCGTTTATCACAATAATTACCGGGACAGTTTATTATCCAGCAAAATTTGCTGTCATGACAGGACTACACTAGGAAACTCCCTACTGTTTAATCTGAGACGGTCAGAGGTGGACTTTCTGGTTTTTTAGCATTGTTACCCTGCTTGCTTTGATTGCAGCCAGCCTTGCGGTCTTACAGCTTGTTGTCGATGCGTTGAAGAAGCAAAGCCGCTTCAGACCGTTCCATTACCACCACCTTGTAGGGCTTTCTGAAATGTTGTGCTAATTCTCCACCAGTTGTAGACAAACCCCTTCTAACAAGTTCACCTTTGTTTAATCTGGTCAGAGGATATTTGTCCCCAAGGGTATTCAAATGTAAGATGTGCTTTATTGCTCAGCGGTGATTTTCACTCAGGAAGTCTCTAGTGGTTGCCATTTGTCCCAGTGAACCAGGAGCTCTGAGGCAGTGTGGTCTGTAGTGCTGTAGATGTTCTTGGCTCCTTTCCTCCTGGATGAGTCGGGGATGAACTCTTGTAGTATTGATGTTGGGAGGCCAACCACTCCTGGGAGGGTTCACCTCGTGTTTTTCTCAGTTTGTGAATAATGCCTCTCACTTGGTTAGCTTAGAAATGGCTTTGAAAGTAAAGCTTAGCTTTTTGAGATCTTTTAGTCTACTGTATGTTCTTCTTCTACTTGATAAATACAGTCATCATTTCAAAACTCTTTTTGTTTACCCAAAGTTTTCTTTGATAAAGAGCTAAACGATATGTTGAATCACAATGGAAACTTCTAAGGGACTTCTGACAGTTGCCGTACTTCTGCAGATCAGCCAGTTTAACAGGATCCAATTTCCTTGCTTCCTTAAATCATGCAACACTAGTCTGGTGTTACTTGATTTGAAACATTATTGTGTGACTGAAATGGGGAAAAGGTCTGAATCTGTAAGGAGGGGGAAGACTTTTTATAGCACTGCAGTCTTTGATTTAAAAAGCTACAAAATGAAACATTTTATGACATTTTCATAAGAAAGAAATGGCTGGTTCAGTTTTTTTTCTCTTTCACGAAGCTTACAGAACCATTTCTCTAATTATAGTCGGATGATTTGGTTAGAATCCGCTTTTTCTTAAGTATGTTCCTCATATATAAATCTTGATATTCTGACTTCTTGGAGGTTTCTGTAGCGCTCAGCTTTATGTTTGCTTATCACGTAAACTTTGGATTGCGCTAGACCCAATCAGGTGAATTTATTCACTGTTTGGGGATTTAAATGTGACTGAATTTGATGGCTCCCTCCTTATCAAACCGGCTTGCGTTCCCTGATTGCGTTTACATACACCTTCAAAAAGTCCATGTTTCGTGAAAAGCAAACTTTACCTTGATCACAGAGCGCTAATCCGTCCATCTACAACACACCACACATTCTCTCAAATGATTTTAACAGGCTTCATTCTGTGTACGTGCAACTCCGTTCACCACAAGGTCACTGCTGTTGATATCAGTAGTGAACTGTGGCTCACTTGGCTCAGCCATGCACTAATATATTTCTTCTGTGTCTCTTCCTCCTGCAGGGTATCCCTTCGCCCTGGTGTATCGTTGGTTCCTTTTCTACCAGCCCGCCACAGTTATCCACTTGTTTCACATTTGTTCTGGCTTGGCGCTAGCAGCATTCAACTTTGGTGAGATGGAGAGGAAAATGTACAACCATTGCAAAGATTTTTACAGTGTAACTGTTTGATTTGCATCTGCAATGGGGTGAAATTTAAAACATCTGCATGTAGAAAAACCCCCCAGCATTTAGTTTGTGCACATTTATGACATTAGATAATCTCCAAAGTTCACTGCTGGAGATCTGCTTTAATGAGTGCCAACTAAAACACTTTTCTATCCTACCATCACAAACAAAAACATCTGGTGTTTGTTAAACTTAATACTTTAACTTTGTATGTTTTGGCAACAAATGCTGCAGGTGTGTTTGGTGCTGAACAAAGGATAAATATGTGGAAAGCCACCTGATACTTTCTAATTAAGCACGGTGGAGAATGTATATGATGCTGTGCTCTGATTTTCAGGGAATCTTGCTAGATGAGATGGCATTATGATATTTTATGAAATAACATTTTAAATAAAAATCAAGTGCCCTCTGCCAGAAACCTAAAGCTGTTTCACCCTGGGCTTTTTAGAAAATCTCTGTTCTAATCAACACAGAACCATCTCAGTTCCCAGAAATAATCAGGTAGAAAATCTGTGAGGTGAGGCAAAGACAGGCCTGAGGACTCTGGATGATATGGAGGGATTGTGCAAGATCCTACTCCTTGTATATTGTGAAATGTTGTGGGGGTTGCTGACCTTCCTGTCAGCACAAACTGAAGTTGACACGCTATTGGTGGTTTGGTTTGACAATCAAAAACACATAACTCTATAACTCATACTCTGTAACTTCCAGAATATGAAGTTAGATGTTTTCCTGGAGAAATGGCACTCACAAATTGAATCTTTCTTTTTCTTTTCTTTTATTTTTTTTATTGTTTTTACAGTTTACAGCCTTACAAATTAAAATAAATCCAGGTGACCTTTGTGTTAAGCAGGTTATAGGAAAAGTAGGTGTTATGTGAGTTTTTCTGTGACTTTTTCCCCACTAAATACTAATAAATCTAGATGAGTTAAAGAAATGTTTTTATGTCTTCTAAAATGTTTTGTGTGAGAAAAAAACACAATGGAAAAGGAAGTCGTTTAAAGCATTTCACACCTCTAAACCACAGAGGCTTAAACTAGTCCACATCTAACTGTTTTATTCCAGTATATCTTCATGTTTCTGAAAGTATTTAAGCATTTATTTAGTAGGAAGTCTCTCTCTGAGGCTCAGTTTATTAAGTTTATTGGAATGAAAACAAGATTAATGTGTTTGTTGTCACTGATCAAAAGGCTTTCTTTCTGTCTAATGTCTACTAAGCACATAATCTTGATTTGGAGATAATTTACTTCCTTTTTAGCTTGCTAACCTCCTCTTCTCCCTCTGTTTCTTCACCATTGAATTTCTTCAACGTACTTGAAGGAAATGAGAAAATCTTGAAATAACAAGAAAATTGTTCCAGCATGGTTGAAATGTTGAAAAAACAGATCGTTCAGAAGGCTGCATGCCTCAAAATGTGCTAAAATTGTGGCAAAGGCAACACATACTGCTCAAAGTAAATGAAATGGCTAACATTCATCCATGCATATATGCGATAGTTATTTCATTACAGTCACTCTTTAAACCATCCTGTACTTCTTTAAACAGGTAATTTCCTTTCTGAAAGATGTAAAAGTTTAAATATTAAAAAAATGAGAGAACTTCTCTTAGCAGATTTCACAATCTGCTGGTATCATCTTTCAATTTCTGTTTGTGGATCCACAACGTGAGGCTGTCTTATAAAACTAAAGATCATTTAAAGATGAGCTTAAAATGACATACCATTTTTAAACAATTAACCCTGAAGTTAAGTTTGGCAAAATATTTTGCCAAAAACTTTTTTTTACTTAAAAGTAGTCCTGTCATACTTAAAAAGTGTGTGCATTTCTACAAATACATTAAACATAAATAAATACATAATATATAAATAAATTATGTTTTGATGAATAATAACATTAATGTAGTTAAATTATGTTGGAAGAGTTTAATGAAAAGGTCGACATCAGGTCTAGAGACAAATCTCAGCTTTTTCTACATGTAGACATTTGTGAGGTAGAATTATGTGGGATTAGGCAAAGACTTTTGCAGTAAATTCAAAAAGACCCATAATTTATATGTGGATTTAAAAGAGCTTATATGGAAGGACACTTTATTTAAATAACTTATTTTAAAGTGAATAATTTTTCAGCAGAAAACAGCCAGATACTTCATACATGTTTCTTGGCAGAAACATGTAATCTTCTCTCGACTGAGACAAAATCCGACTTCCAGCTTTAGGTCTGAATCCGCTGGCTTGTTGAAGTCTGACATTTATCAGTGCATCTACGGATCAGTCTCTGTTTTGCATTTGGATGAATCATCAACTTCTGCTTAGTCACTTCTGGGGAAGTGCATTTGGTTCTCTTTGACTTTGCCAGCAGGTTTGACCGCAAGGAATGTGCATCTAAATATTCATGCCATGCATGCTGGTGCAAACTCGTTCCCTTAGAAAAAATTAGATAAAATGCTGTAAATACTTAAGAAGTCAGGCTAACTAATCAAAACATTATGTTTAGTTCAGATCTGAAGTAGATAAACAGATGGATGCAGAATGTGGCTTAATCATTTAGCTATTAAGATTATCATTATTATGCTAGTAGAGGAAAATAGCTGCTAACTTTAACGAGTTAGCCTAGTTTAGTTGACAACTATCCAATCATGTTTTATTTTTAAACCAATGGGTTTGCACATTTAATTAATTTGGGACGCTTTTCAGGTTCTAAAATTATTTAAACTACTATTTATCTAAAGTCAAGTGTGCCAAAATAATGGCACATTTCAGTAAAAACAATGCTTTTTCTTTTTGCTTGCGATTTAGGTGGGAAAGTAATCAGGTTCAACCAGGTTCAGCCAATAACATTCACTTAATTAGCTTATTTAAAAACAAGGAATTTCTGTCTGTGTCTTGATGTGTTTTAACACAACACCAGAGTGGAAGGACATGAGCAATGGTCCTACTGAAGGTACAATCCGGGAATGTTTATAAACCCATTCCCAAACAAGTTGAAGTCCAGACTGATAGTCAGAGTTCCCAGATGTGGACATCCTTGTAAAACCACCCTGTAAGTTTGAAAGAAACGAGGAAAAACCTCAAGGGTTTCCCCATTGAACAAGTCTGACTTGTTTTCAAAGGCTCCCAGGCAGCAATGCCAAGCGCTCTCAAAAGGCCATGGCAGTGTTGCTTTGGTTTGTTAATGTTAATGAACCACAACAGCTATGAGAAAATGTTTTTTAGACACATTACACCAACAGAGTAGAATATATATACTGTATTGTCCCTAGAGGAAATTTGTCATGGACTCAATGGGCCGACATAGAGACGTCCAAACGTTGCTGTTCGTTAAAACTAAACATTGATTTTTTGCTCAAACTCTTCAAACATGGTGATGGTTTAGTTTAAGCTTCTTTCACTTCTTTGGAGCCACACGCCTTGCAGTCACTGAAACTTGGAAGAAATTGTGTCGTCAGCACGGCAATGGACCCAAACACGGTAGGAAATCTAAGACAAAATGGCTGCAAAAGTTTAGAGGTGCCACACCTGTAACAGAGCAACGCAGAATAAAATGTTGATAAAGAGCTGAAACTGCAACAAAGAGTGGACCAGATTTCCTCCACAAAGTCATAGAGAAAACGACTTCAGGATATTACTGCTGACGTTTGCTGTCGATTGATGAGATTTGATTTAAATAATTTTACAACCGATTAAAAAACAGCTTGTTAATTAAAAAGCAAGGACTGAAACTGGGTGTAACTTTATTTGCACCTGAGATTAGACAAGCAAAACCTCTGAAGCAATAACAAATCAGCTTCTACCAAAGTAAAAATAATGAGAGCCTGAGCTCCATTGTGGTCAAGTGCCATTTAGAGTTACTTCTAACAGCAAAACATTGATTTCTCCCTTTTCTTTCTTTTGTGGCTTCGCTTGGACTTTACAGCAGGTCTGTAGCTTTTATCTTCCTCCTTTTGAAAACTACTTTTATTTTCATTTTGAGTTTTATGTCTTTGCCTTTCTCCGTCTCGGCCGATGCTAAAATGTGTAAAGAAAAGCCCTGTTGACGTTTTGAGTCCAACAGGTTGCGCTCATCTTCCTCTCCCCCTTCTGCCCGCCTTCCTCCCAGGCTCCCAGCTGTATCACTCCGCAGTATGCGTCTTCGTCCAGTTTCTGATGCTGAGGCTCATGGGGAGGACGGTAACGGGCGTCCTGAGCAGTTTTACATTTCAAATGGTGAGCGTTCCCTCATCTTTATGTGCCCCGGTTAATGGATTTGTGTCCAAACACCAGGCTACATGTTTCTAGAAATGGACTGTTGGGCCTTTTCAGTCTGTTATGGCTTTAATCTTTAATTCACATTTAAACAGGCAAAAATCACGCTGCCCCTTTTTTTGTCAGGGATCATTTGAGCTTCTCTCTTCTGTCTTTATTAGCAGCATTTTGATTTTATGAATTAGCATAATATAATAATCATCTTCTCTTCAGAGGCTCTTAAAAGTGAGATGAACCTGAGCGATAAATGAATAATACCAGTACTGCAGAAATCAAAAAATTAAGCCAAATGTAGCAGGTAAAGTTAAAACAACTCCCTCGTCTGTCACAGGATTTAAATGCTTAATTTTGCCATTAAAATGCTTTTGATAAAATTGGCTCATGGGTTGGAAACTACAGAAAAATGTTTTGAAATAATTAGACTTTTATGATATCAGTTAAATAGGCGATGCTTTTGTAATGTCATCATCTATAATAATATAGCTGTGCCCTGATCCAATATTAATATCGGATATCAATCCGAGCTAAAAAAAACAAAAAAAAAACCCCGAGTATCTTTTATATCAACCTTCATCTAAAATCTATCCAGAAGGTTTTGGGTCAGTTGTTCTCATTCCTATTATTGATGACTGTTATTAATAAGTAATAATCACTTGATCAAGTCCTTTCTAACAGACCAAATGACAAAGTAAGTAATAAAAGTATGTATGTTTGTGTCAATACTGTCAACATCAGTATCATCCAATACTCAGAGCTGCAACATCGACATTGTATCAGAAATTAAAAAGTCGCATCGGATCCCTCCTATAATAATATGCTGACAGGGAGCATGCAGCAGCAGGTGGGGGAGGGACAGGACCAGTGTGTTTAGTACAGATTTCCAGGGTTTCTGGCTCTTTCTCCGACCTGATTGGTGGAATTAGCTTTGGCTTTAATGGCCCGTAGCTACTTGGGAGCTGCTGTCCTTCATTACAGGCCATTACCAGATTTTAGAAGCTGTTGATGACCAAATTGTTTCCATTTAATTTATTCTAAAATATAAAATCTTAGAACTCTAGTCTTCAGAGCTGGTCTCTTTGCAGATTGGAGATGTGTAATGTCTGCTCAGATATACACTGTTTAGGTAGTTAGCATGCTAGCAGGACTTTCTACAACTTGAATCATTGCTGAACATCCATTCGGTCTCAGCTATGCTGGAACATTGGTGATGGATGGAGGACGACCACAGCTTGCCTCTAATCTAACGATGCTTACAGCGACTGTATCACTTTGTATTCTGTTTGGGTTCCTGCAGCTGTACCTGCTGGCAGGATATTACTACACAGCAACAGAGGAGTATGACATCAAGTGGACGATGCCTCATTGTGTCCTTACACTGAAACTCATCGGTGAGTAGATCACAGCCGATTCTACTTCAATCATCAATCAATCAAATTTTATTTGTATAGCACATTTCAGCAGCAAGGCATTTCAAAGTGCTTTACATAATTAAAATAAAAATAAAAGCAGAATAAACAGTGAGAAAGAGAGAGATTTTGAAAAAGATAAAGAACATTATTAAAAGTAAAAATAAAAACATTAAAAGCATTGATCCACATGAGGACTTGCCCTTATGGGGTTTCCTCCAACAGAGTTTTAGCAGAGCGACATCATACAGGGATTCTCAAACCTCACAGTTTTAGCAGAGCAACATCTTACATTAAACTAGTAACTCGATTCATTTCTTTTCTCATGACCAGTTTAGGCCAAGTTGTCGCTCACGGTTTCTGATTTTTTTATTTATTTTTTTTGGTTCACAGGTTTGGCATTTGATTTCTACGACGGTGGCAAAGAACCAGTGAGTTTGCTCGTCTGCTTTGCTAACATTTGGTTACTATGTTACCGTCCAATGGGTTCACTGTGTCACACTTTATTTGCTCTCATTCTTATCTTCTCATAGCTTCCCGTTTTTCCTTTTATTAATCATATCTTTGAAAAAAATCAAAGGGAAGGAGTTTTCAGCAAAGATAATGTCTGGGGGCTTGTTTAAACTAAAAATGTGTGAATTATTATAGTAGCATTTAATCTATATCAGGACTTTACTACTCCAGTCTTCAAACACCTGATTCAAGAGGCTGAATTACCTTCTTGCCATGTCAGCGAGCTTGTTTAAACTTTCTTTTGCGGACTAAACACTCTTGTATTAGATCATCCCTGCTCCTCAACGCACACTGCCCTGCATGTTTTAGATGTTTGCCTGATTTAACACACCTGATTGCCATTCAGCAGAATCCTGTTAATCAGCCATCAGTTGAAATCAGGTGTGGAAAACATCTAAAACATTCAGGGCAGAGTGCCTGGTGGATCTGCATCAGTAACTTTTTCTGCTAAAAACTTAGGGCTGAAAAAAATGTCTAATTGCGAGAACATAGCTGAATGTCGCACTGATTATATCAATTATGATCACCACCTTTTATGAGCTTTAGCAACTCATTCACTTGCATCTATCACATGTCGGTGTTTAGAGCAGTGAAAGCGAATCCAAAAGCCTAGATGTATTGGTGGAAATGATCATATTTTATCCCACTGAATATTTCATCCCAGCTGTCCTTCGCTGTTGTCCTGTTGCCCAATTCAATTTACTGTGCAATTCTATTGAAAAATAGACCCTTTGAAGACTTTGCAAATTCATCAATTAAGCAGAAATAAACAAGTAGATGTACAGGATGAAGCTTTTATCCTCTCCTGTCAGTAATTCACCGATGGCAACAGACAAATTAGACCGGAGCTGAATTGTTGTTGCATTATTAGTGTGTACAATATCACAACCGCACTTTGTATTTCTGATACTATGTAATAACCTGGGATGAACTTTAACCTTCCTTAATGATCACACCAGGACTGATTCTTTAATGCCAAAGCTCATGGAGAGGGACGGAAACACGGTGTAATAAAAAAAGGATTGATAAAAGTTTATTGCAATTTTCATCTGTAGTATCTCAAATATTTTCCTGAAATTGTTTAATCCTAAATGAGTTGCTGTCTGGGACAGCTGGAGACGTATATCACCCCTGATCTCTAAAAACAGGACGGTCTGCATTCCAGGCCATGGAAACAAAAGGGCTTTTGTTTGGAGGTGAGCTGGTTTGATGATCCTTTATTCTAAACAAACCACAACACTTTTAGTTACACACCGCAGCACAGGTGAAAAAGAGCAAATGTTTTGTCATCACATAGCTCCAGTCACAATTAATAGCTGTTATTTCTCCCTGAATTTCTTTACATTTATTTTTTATGCGCTCTTATTGAAAACTTCTACTTTGTTTACTTGCTGTGGAAGGTTCTGTTCATTTCCAGCAGAGAAAATAGACGTGCGACAATTTCTGATTGTTCATTATTTGTTTTTATTGGGTCACACTAATCGAATCCTAATTGTATGTTTTTTCACTTGTTTCTATAAATGAGTTTAATCTGAATACTGATTTCCTTAGTTTTTAATAATCATCCCAGGACCTCTGAAACGTTCCCAGCTGAAATGTTCCCAGCTGAAACGTCTTTTTGAACCTTTTCATATTTTCTGACAACCAAACATTTCAATGGATTAATTTGAGATTTTAGACCTACACAGAATAATGTTGATTTAGATTCATTTTTCTGTATTTAGTTTTGGAAACAAACGTTTTAATCTTTGCACGTTTTGCATTTGTTTCTAGCCTTCAGCCTGGAGTTTATTATTTGTTGACCCAGCTTTCACTTCAGTTTCAGCCTTTTAGCAGTTTGGTGCCTTTAGAGACTGACTTTTTTCCCTCGTCACTCTTTGTGAGCTCAGTCAGTCTGGATGGAGAACATCTGTGTACATACATTTTCATAGATGGATTTAGGTCTGTAGTGTTGCAACAGCAGCAAAGTGTGGATTTCCTCATGGTCGTTTTCCTGCTGGACAGTGAACCTCTGTCCCAGTTCCAAGGGTTTTGTAGGATGTTACAGTTTTTCTTTCAGTATCCCTCTACATACTCATCTTGCCCTCAACTTCCTTGTCCCTCCTATTGAACAGCATGGCCACAGTATGATGCCTCTGCCACCATTTTTTTGCCACAGATAGCTTGTTTGCAGGGTCATGTGCGCACAGTGTTCACCACAGACGTACATTTTGTTCTCCTCTGAGTAGAGCAAGCTTTTCGCTGTTTGTTGTTTCCCTTACATGGCTTGTGACAAAGTGTGAACAGGATTTTTCTTGTGGCTTTTTTTTTTGCCATCCTTCCATAAAGGTCATATTTTTTTTAGAGAATAATAGTTTTCCTGTTGACAATTTCTTCCGACTGAGTTATGGATCTCTGCAGCTTTTCCCAGAGTTACTGTGAATTTCTTGTCTTTCTCTGATTAATGAGAGAATTGGGTTTAGATAGATGGCCTTTTCTTCTTAGGTCAGCAGCACAAATCGATAACAATATATTCCACGATAGAGGCGTGATCAATATCAGTAGATGATGCATCTGTTAGGATATCCATTTAACTCTGATCCAGAAATGCAAGGCATTCTGGGAGATGAAGGCAGAGGAGATACGTTATCTGCTCAACCTTGAACGGTGGTTACTTAGCAACAACCTGCAGAGTAACTTGTGGTTACCTAGCAACAGTTTGTTGAGTAACAGGCGCAGCATCAGTTTCAGGTTTCTCCCTGCGCCTGATAACTTAGAAAAGCAACGCCCTGCGGTGGAAACTGTGGCTAAAACAGGAACGGTCACACCACCAGTTTCAAGATTTCAGATATGTAAAGCAAAAAACTAATCAATAATTATTGATATCAACTGATATGAAGTACTTACCATGATGCGTTTTTCAGCCACGCCGTCCAACATTTGTCTGCGGCTGTTTTTCTCTTATTTTTTAAATTTCTACTGATATCTATTCCTTGTTTCCCATGTGCTGTAAACCCAGTCGCAGCTGAGCGCCGATCAGGCGAAAGCCGCTCTGCCGTCAGTTCCCACGCTGCTCGAGGTCTTCGGGTTTTCCTACTTCTACGGCGGGTTCCTGGTGGGCCCCCAGTTCACCATGCGCAACTACCAGAAGCTGGTGTCCAGGGAGCTCACCGACTGCCCCGGAAAGCCTCCCAACAGGTACGAGAGGGGAAAACCAGGAGCCATCCGGAGACAAATGAGCAGAGAGACTATCTTAATTAGATCTCTGGTTAAAAAGACAAAGCAGAGACACAGCCCTTGAGTTAACCTTTCTCTCTTAATATCTGTTTCAGTGTTGTTCCAGCTCTGAAGAGGTTTGCTCTGGGCTTTCTCTGCCTGGCGATACATGCAATATTTAGTCCTTCTTTTCCAGACACCTACCTTTTGACATATGAGTATGAGGTAAGAACATGAGTCATGATGTGAAGTTTTAACACAGATATGAGATAAAACATTTATGTTGTTTGTTTTTTTATTCAATCTTTCTAAAATAAAGACCTTTTCCTTCCTGTAGGCTCAGCCTTTCTGGTACCGCTGCGTTTTTATTCTGCTTTGGGGCAAATTTATGCTGTATAAATACGTCAGCTGTTGGGTTATAGCGGTAAGTCGTTTCTTTATTATCTCAACTGGGCCAAATGTTTTGCGTAAATGCTCTTCACATCCTGTTTCTCTTTTTTTTTTTTTATTAAAAAAGCATTTAAATGTTTATGTGGGAAAGAAGCACAAATCTATTATAACTCACTCATTATTAGAGCTGGGTAGTCACATTTACTCAATTACATTTACTTGAGTAACTTTTAAAATTACTTTTAGAAATATTTTTACTTCTGCTTGAGTATTTTTATTAGGAGGTATTGCTACTCTTGAATAAAATTTTTGTCTTTTCTACCCACCAACTGAAGAACAGACATTTTTTAACCAATAAATCCCCAGGAAATGACACACACCTGCAGTTTTTGTTAAAGATTCATAAGTTTTAATTTGACAGAAACTGATTTGGGAAAATTTTCTTTTGCCTTATTTTGGTATTTTTTGTTATTTATGTGAATTACTGTAGTTTTTGTTCTTAAAATACCAAAATTTCCACTTATTGTCATATTTTGATCTGTCTGATAATGTACTTTTTTAATATTAAAGGATTGATAATTTAGCTACTCAGTACTTGAGAAGACTTTTTACCATAGTAACTTCTTGGATGGCTACTTTTTACTTTTACTTGAGTAAAAATAAGTAGTGCTACGTTCATTTAAGTAACATTTTTTTGCCCTCCTCTGCACATTACTCTGACTGCCCAAGACATGAAAATCTTTTATGAGATTATAGTGAAGTTTCGCCGTGAAGATGCCTTGAGGAGGTGATGATGCGGAGGAGATACAAGTAGCTTTTTAAAAGACAGGGTAAAGAGCCACAGGCTGACCTGAAGCAATCTGCAGAGATGGATTCAGCTCAGGCTGCAGGCCTCACATTAAGCCAAGCAGCCTCCACTGAGAAAAGGCAAAAGACGAGACCAGCTTTGAGAGAAAAACAACTCTGGTTTAATTACCATTAAACCAGAGTTGCATTTTGGGAAGAGGAAATACCAGCGGTGGGTAGATTACCCAAAAACTAGCAATACTTCATAATGAAATTACTCAAGTAAAAGCAAAAAGTACAGCGTCGTAAAAATACTCCGAAAGGTACATTTAAAAAAACTAAGTAAGAGTAATTCTGTAAATGTAAGTAGTTAGTATCCAACTCTGGAAAACGCATTGATGCGTTCTGATTGGTTGTGAAATGAAATTAATAAAATAAAGAGCGTTGTTTATCAATGGTCTGTCACCGTGTGGCTGTAGAGAAAGGTGATGAATTAAAATGAAATATTTATTTTCTCATGATCCTTGTTGTTTCTTAGAAAAGGTTTTTCCCATCAGAGCTAATTTTACTCAGGATTTGTTAAAAGATTCATGTTGTTGTTCTACATCGATCACATCAGCTCTGTGGTATTTCAGCCAAAGCAAACCTGACTTTTTATTACTTAGTCTAATCTGTTCTTACCTTCTTACAGCTGCTGTTCTGCAGAAACATTAAATTAATGTAAATGTCATGTATGATGAAGCTACATCGAACTAAGAAGGTTCTATTGTTTGAACTAATGCCTTGTGTTTTTGGGTTTTATTTGTCTTAGGAGGGTGTTTGTATATTAGCTGGTCTTGGCTACAACGGTGTAGTCAATGGTAAACATCAATGGGACGCCTGTGCCAATATGAAGGTGTGGCTCTTTGAGACGACGCCCCTTTTTGGAGGAACAATTGCGTCTTTCAACATCAACACAAACGCCTGGGCTGCGAGGTCAGTGGGGTTTCTAACATCTGTGATGCTCCCTAAGCTAAAGTGAAGCGGCGTTGTAAAAGTTAAAAATTAATGAGCTATCAGTGAAGCAGTAGTGGAAACGGTTCAATTAGTTATCCATTTATGGCTTTCCTTTCCCGAGAGACAGAACCGGCATACAATCAGAATCCACACTTTGTGGAATAACAACAAGAAGGAAGTAGAAGGAATCATTGACAATTTCCAGCTCAAGTTGTGCACATAAAATTTCTCCAGCACCTGACCCAGTTCAATGAAGACCTCAGCAAACAAAGCAATTTATTTATTGAGCTTATGGTTTATTACACGGTCCATTTCCGCTGGATGCTATAACAACTTTTGCTTACTCTTTCATTTTCCGCTCTTCAGACTGCTTACGAAGCAGAAAACACAGCAGCGGAGGGTTGGCTGTGAAACAGTAAAACTGAAAATATTAACGGGATGAAATGTAGGTGATAATTTGCCTTTAGTGAACGCAGAGCATACTTGACACATGGATGATCTAATTATTTAACCCACAAATGCCTATTAATAGTCATGTGAACCAATTTTAAATTTCTGCTCCCAGCGCCTCAATAGTTTAGATCGAATGGCTTCGTGTCACTCAGAAAGTTAAAAAGGTTCATAATATTTAACACCATTCTTAAGTTTGCACACACTTTTCATATGCATTGATGCCATATTATGCTTTTTCTTTATTAATGGTACATTTGATCTGTTCTTCTATTCTGTATGGAGTGATTATAACAAAAACAACATAATAACTGAGTTTGCAAATTAGAATTTAGTGTTTTTTTCCTAATTCATTCACAAACAGCATAAGATGTACAGGTATACAAACACCTAATACATTTTTAGGTCAACTATTCCATAGCAAATGCAGAGAAGCCACTGTTTTTGCAGCAACCTACTGGTATTTCAGTCTGAATTTGTGGATTTACTTTACTCATCAGAAATTGTAGTTTCAGGGATATTCCCACATTTTCTAAAAAGTTAATAACAGAATTCACTCCTCCTAAGCCAGTTTTGATGTTTGTTCTGAATCTTTTTCCTGTTGGTGCAGTTCAGTCAGTTATGTGAGGTAAAGTTGCTTCCTTCTTTGTACTAAATCAATCTGCAGCAGCTGGAGCATTTATGAATCCTGAATGTTTTACTGCTGGAGAAGGTGCTTCTTTCTTGGCTGCAGTCCAGGTTGATGTTACACATACTGCGGCTTTACTCCAGGTTGTTTCTTTCAAACCAACTTCCTCTCATTTGAGTTGATAATTTGGGCCAGATAAGCTTAACTTTGGTGCAACTTGCTGGTCCAGCGGAACGCTGTTCCCAAACACGCACCAAACTGCTTCTGGAAAAGATAAACAAGGCGAACTTCAACTTTCAGAAATGGGCCTGGCCTCAACCGGATTTAACATTTATAAACGATTTCTAAAGATTGGGTCTGTGCCTGCAGTATGTCTGTGAAGTCCACTGTTACCGATAAGAAGAATAATCAAACCTAAAGCTGGGAATAAGCCAGAAGCTCGTTGATGGCTACAAGAATGTGTGTTTTCTCTGCAAGTTGCTCAGTGGCCTTTAATTAAATACTAATATTGGTGACAATCCACAGAGGGTCAGAATTGTACATATCACTTTCAAATATAGAAATAATTTCACTCACATTGGGATTTCAAAAAACAATTAAAGTTTTCTGTTGTATAATTTCTCCACTTTAAGAGAGTACAGCAATAAAACAGAATTGTATCAATATTCATTAGCATGATGAACTGTTTCCATGTGCAAAAGCAGAAAACCACATGAAGCTAAACCTTCAAACATTAATGTCTTATTTTTTTCATTTATATTTTCGATTTATAGATTTCTAAAGCAAAGAAATTGGTAAAAAAAATTGGTAAAAAATTGGTAGAAGTTCTGGTAAAGCAGATTGCGAGAATGAGCGGAAATAAGATCCAGTTTCTTATTAGCTTTCATCAGTTTGAGGAATGTTGATTCAAATTCAGTAATTTTTCCCAAAGGGAGATTAAATGTTGTCGTAAATCAGCCGAGTGTCTTTAGAGAGTCTTCATCTATGGTGATCATCAGCAGCAGCCAATCTCACAGCGAATCTAAAGAAGCTTCTGACTGAAGACCATCATGACATTCCAACAGTTCAATTTCAACTCCTAGTTTCATTTATGAATTAAAAAATCATAAGATAAATATATAAATCAGTCACTGGAACCAGGTCATGTTTATAAATCAAAGTAAATCTGGAATTGTGTCATTGACTAATCCTGATTATTATTATTTTTTGTCACAAACATTTTCAAACAATTAGTTTTCTTTATAACCATCTTATAACTCAGTAAGTATTTTAAAAACGGCGTTTGGCATTATATTTTATTTTTATCTTGTTAGTTTAACACATGTTGTTTAGCTTTGCAGCTTCCATCTGCACAGATTTATGATCTTCTTCCAATATGTCATCATGTTTCTCTCAGATGTAGAAGCAAACATGACTGATCTGAAACTATCTGAAACAAGTTTCTTGTAGAGTTTAGACCATTAACATCTAACAGGCAGCTTGTCTGAAGTCCACTGAGGCTCGACTGAGTCTGTAAGCAGCAGCACTTCAGGCCGTCAGCCGGTGCAGACGCCTGCCATCAGCGCTCACACAGAACACAATGTGTGAACTTGACATCTTTCATATATATCTACGCTTGATACTTTCTTAGAAAATGTAAAGTTCAAATGTACTAATGAACTCAGTTGCTATGCAACAACGACTTGCCGGTGAGTTCGTTCAAGCCGCTGTGACAGCTGAGGTGTTTCTGACTGCTTTTATGGCCAAAAAGGTGATTTGTGACTTTGGCTTTTTCCTCTTTTCAGACATGTGTTCAAGCGGTTGAGGTTCCTGGGAAATAAGACCTTGTCTCATGTGACCACGCTGCTCTTCTTAACCATTTGGCACGGCCTTCACTCTGGATACATCCTGTGCTTCTCCATGGAGTTTTTCATCATCACTGTAGAGCGACAGGTTCGTTTTCCCACACAGAACAGTTATGAGAAAACAAAAGTTTATAGATGGTCCCAATTTTTTTCAAGCAGCCATGTAATATTTCAAATTAATCTTGGTCGGTAGATCAGATTTCAAGACTTTTTTGCTAATTGTCAAACATCTGACTGTGGCATCAGATTGTGATTAAAACATGAGGAAGCAAGACAAGTGGAGGACAAAAGAAGAGTCAAATCTGAAAAAAACAATGCTTTGCTAACTCACTTTGAATTATTTCTTTAAACCAGGACTGTTGCAGAGTCAAATGGCAACTATAAAGTAATTAAAAACAGTAATTGAGTGCACATTTGAATGTTTCAGTGATTTTTTTATTTTTTTATTTTTAAACTAATTCAATTTAACAAATACAGACTTAAATATTAACAGTAGATAACCCGCATTTAGGTGAAATCTGCACCGCTGGTCAGATTTAAGGGACTTGACAACTGAAGGTGGATTCACACCAGCCTAGTTTAATTGGTCGTTTGTCTAGAAAGTCTGGTTCGTTTGTAGAGGTGTGAATGCGTAATCAGACTCTGATGCGAACCAAAACCCGAACTCTGGTCCGTTTAAAAACCTCGGTCTGTGTTCAGTTGAAGTGAACTCTGGTGCATTTTGAATGCATATGTTGACCAGAGACCTCTACTAAAGAAGGAAGTGGAGTAGAACAGAAGGCATTCTGGGTAAATACAACCAAAACAAACACTCATGTCTAACACTAAAGGGAGAAATGACTCATAGTTTTTTACCAAAGACAGAAGAAATCCTACAGCCACTGAAATCTGATGCTACTCCATTTTTGTGTATATGTTGTGAAGAAGGAAGTTGTGCTGGTATTTTTCTGAGGTTTTTATTTTGCTTCCTTCAGTAGTTCTTCCTACCGCGCCACCACAGGCGAGGGAGGGACAGTTTCCTCAGTTATTTTGGTTTGTTTGAAATGCTGCTGTGTGAAAGCAAACCAGCTAAAAATGTAACAAATGTTGCAGTTTTGCAACATCTGATTTCACATGTGAAATCAGATTGCTACAAATTTCAATTATTTAGCCTAAGAAGACTCATCCCTTTGCACACGAGTATAGTAAGTCACTTGTGTCAGAAATTAGTCTCTTTATGCATTAAAAATACTATTTACATTGATTTACACTGTTAATCAGAAGCACAACATTCTACTAGTATTGTCGATTTAATATTGTAGGATTAGTTTATTAAATCATATTTCTGCTGTGTTTTTATCACCATTCATGTGTTGCATGTGTTTGCTCACAGGCCCAGGCTCTGGTGCTGGACAGTCCCCTGCTGACTAGACTGGCCAATAGCCACTTCTACCCCTTGGTCTACGTAGTTCAGCAGTTCATCCACTGGCTCTTCATGGGGTATTCTCTGGTGCCATTCTGCCTTTTCACCTATGACAAATGGCTCAAGGTAACTCGTATCTCCCGAGGCTACACCTCTAACAAGATAAATCTGCTTGGGGATCTTTTTTTACCTCGCATATATTTTCCATTTTCAGCTCAGGGAGCGCTTTGAGTATCATATGCAAAGCAGTTCTTTAAACTCCAGAGGTGCACTGTAAATAAGAGCACAAAGGACTCAGCTTGGGAGGAATATGTTGCTAAGACAGCAGTGAGGTGTTGAAATACAGCCCAGGGTCCCATTTTAGTGAATTTATAGTGAGCACACTGCAGCGGGATTTTCCTCTGAATTATTTTCTCCTCTTTTACGACGGTTGGTTGGATGCCCAGCCAGACGTTGCTCTATCTTTTTTCTCTCTCTTTTTACTCTGAAAAAAGAAATGATATGCGCATGAAGCCGGTGAGAAAGCAAATGAAGTTGTGAAACAATCAGTAATTAGTTTCCAAGTTTAAGATTTTGCCATAAGACTAGCCTGTGGTTTCCTGTCGGAGGCTTTCACAGTAAATCTCTCTGTAATCTGCTTGAAACAAATTGATTAGACGGTGCTAAGCCTTTGTCTGCCATGGCTTACTGTTTTGCTGCATTAGTTGAGCTGAACTAAACTATGTTTGGTGGTGGACCCGGCACACTTTTGTGTCAGAACCCCTGCTGGGCCAATAAAGTGTTTTATTAAACAGAAAGATGCTGCCGCACAAAGCTGTGCTGTCCGTTTCTCCTAGGGAGCTTACGGGTTATAAAAAGGGCAGAAACAGGAGGAATATAAAAATAACGCATCAAAAGGTTTGTAGGGAAGCGGGAATTATTTACAGTCAAAACCAGAAATTTACCTACACCGAATAAAAAGACATGGACTTTATTCTCTTACTGTCTGATGTTAAACATCTTTTTTTTTTAGGTTAAAGTTACCAACATGATTTCTATTTGCTAATGCCACAATAACGAGAGAGAAAATACGTCAAAGATTAATTTATTAATGGCTTTGAAGCCAGACGTTTACACAGAGAATGATCACTGCCTCTTTAAACAATGAGGAAAACCTCTGATGATGTCATGGATGTGGACTCTACTGATTGGTTAACGGACTCATCTGGGTTAATTGAAGTCATACCTGGACCAGGCTGCTGAAAGCAACATGAAGATCACATGTTGCTTTATATTTAAATGTGTTTTAGTCATAAACCAAAAAACACATTTAGAGATATTTCAGCCACATAAAGACCCCAAAGAAACCTGTAAAAAAGATGAATGTTATGGAGCCGCCAGTCCTCAGCCTTATTCCAGTGGAAACTATTTGTGGTGACAGTAAAGATGTTTCAGAGACTAAACCGATAAATCCACGGGAACCGGTGAATATAATCCAGTTGTCCTGCTCAAAGGTTCTGCAGGCCGATCGACTCCACACCACACGGATGTGAAGCAGTTCAAAGAAATGGTCTTTATCCGACTTTCTTGTGAATTATTGGACAATTCGATAATTCACCAGAAAGCTACAATTTATTTGAATAGGTTGTTTTAAGGAAATAAAACTGCTATTAATTTTTCTCACTTTTTTCAGATTGATAACAAATTTGATTTAGATCTGGAGCTGCAGTGTCTGCAATCGATGTCTGTATGCAAATCAAAATTTAATTTATTTCTGTTTTCAACACATTGCTTTTATTTTGACTACAACTTCGGCTCCACAGATAACAGGATTATACTATCAATTTATTCATGAGATTAGCACACAGGTTGTGTTTATAGTCTGTACCCTGATTGTGAGATTTACTAAATGGTTTCAACATTTACAAATCAAGGATTTCCCATGACCAATGGAAGCTAAAAGCTCCAACGTTCACATTGGAGAAATATTTTTGCTGTATTCTGTTCAACTTCCACACCTAAAATTTGACTTTGTTTCTGAGAAATAATCTTTCCTTGTAGCTTCTTAAACATTTCCTGCTTTGTCCGACATTATTTAAACTTCTTTCTAACTGAGCCTATTTATCTCGAAAACCATTTCAACAGAGAAGTCTGTTTACTCGTTACCTGTTGAGAAGAAAATATTTGATTTGTTTTAGTTTGAATCAGCAGATTCATGTGATATTTCAGCCCATCTTTAACGTGCATCTTTGTTTGTTTCTCAGGTGTATTCTTCTGTCTACTTCTGTGGTCACCTGTTCTTCCTCGGGGCTTATTTAATTCTGCCAATCCTCCGTATAATTCTGGTGCCTAAGAAGGAGCGGAAAGAGAAGAAACAAGACTGAAACCCGGTTCTGACACCTGGAAAGGTGAAGGGTCACATTTTCACCTTTTCAATCTGCTTTATTTAAGTGAATCCAGAGTGAACTAAACTCCGTTTTCCTTCCAGGTGCGTTGAAAGCTGAAATTCCTCGACCCTGAAAGGGAACTGTGGCGTTCGGGGAGCAGAACACAAGCTATTTTAAGGCCTTTAGTAATATATAAATATGAATATATGTTGATGTAAAAACAAATTTCTATATATTTTTGTGTTTTTAAGTGGGAGGGATGGTTTTTATAAACATTTTGAGAAAATGTTTACAGGAAATTACCATTGTGCCACACGGGGTAATTGTGAACCAATCAGGGGCAGTTTCCTGCTTGTTTATCGTTATCACTTTCTTCTTTCTTTGTGGGAATTTTTAAGACTTGTGGAACCGAAGAGACTTTTCATGCTGTCGACACAGGATTGCACTTATGAGTCACAGGTTCTGTTTTTAGGCTCTTGTGTTTTTGTTGTTTCGTCGCCCCGTGTCTGGCGCCCGCATTCAGCAGCAGCAGCACTAAAACCAGACAGAAGGTTTAAGCACAGTGCCACCATTTATATATGAATATAAATATATGTATACATAACACTTCCTGATGTCATGACACGACATGCACACGTTTCTGCAGAAAGGCTGAGGCGATGATGGGCTTGTTTTCTCTGCAAATGGCTGCTAGTGGTTATACAAGCACTGTAAAATCACACACTGTACGACTAAAACCCGACTCTAAATGGCCTTGATTCAGTGAATGTTTGTTCTGGATTTAATTTGATTTGTAATTGAAAAATTTTAGGAGTTGCTTTTTTTTATATATATATATACATATATATGTTTTTTTTGTTTTTTTTCTAAACGATGCATAAGTTTCCTGCCTTTCAGCTAAACCTCACTTTTAAATGCACAAATGTGAAAGTGACTCACACTCGGTGGTGCTGGTCCCTCTGTCCACTCCGATCTGTGTGATTAGGGGCCATACGCTGTGTTTTTTGTTTTTTTTATATTTCCACTACAGCCTGCCCCGGTGTTTCCAACAGCAGGCTGTAATTAATCAGAGTGAAAGATCAGAACCCAAATGCCTCCTTGTCATGTGTACATCTCTGGGTAAGGGTGAAATTTGCTGCTGCTGCCGCCGCCGTCCTTTCACAAACTCGAGGACAAACCTCACTGTAGCAACGGCCCAGATTCCAGTAATATTTATACAGAACATGCTGATTATTAATTGATGACTTGCTATTTCAAGAGGCTCGGGGTTTTTTTTGCCTTATCTGAAGCAAATGTACAAAAAAAGAAAAACGTCGCGATGTGAGAGGTGGATGTGATTTGAAATATACTTTTATAATGTTTAATAAAATGCTGCATTTTAAGCAAGTTCTCTGCAGTTTATTCATGAGCTTTAGATATAATAAACATCCTGTGGTGATTTTGTTAACAGATGTGCTCCGGGAATAAAACAGAGTTGAATTTTTTATTGCAGGATTATACAAAATACAACTTTTTAAAAAATGCAGACTGAAGAAAATCTGAAGCATTTGAGTTTTTGAGCTGCAAGAGTTCTTCAGTTTTTCTGTCTGATTTACTTTAATGTTACTTTTGTTTTTACCTTGTGGATTAATTAGATTATTTCTTTATCTTGTTTTCAGATGCGAGGTGCTGCTGTTTTAAATTGTTAAAATCTGTCCAACTATTTCTATAATCTGCTTTGTATGTTTATGTCCTATTTTGTTTGTATCTTCCAGTCGCTGCACTTCTGCTCTGAAAGAATTTCCCTGAGGGAACAATTAAGTATTTCTCATCTTACTTTCACAAGTGGAGCATCACAGCTTTCACTGTGACGCTCCACGTTTATTAAAGGTTATTGGAAATTAGTTTGGGTTTATTTAAAATATAATGGACACAGAAATAAAAATGAGAAAAGGGAGGTGGGGAAATATTTAAAGTGAGTGAAGAAGATGGGATTCTGTCTCTAAACTTGCAGAAAGAGGAAAAAAACAACACAGTACAAGAAAGTATATGACAAACGGTGAAATTTAAACACTTGAAAATGTATTTTATTTTTGTATTGTAGTTTATCAACTCTAATGGAGAAAAATATAAATTTTTACACTGTTTACTTAGAAATAATGAACACAAATTTTTGATTTTCTATATTTATCACATATGTGATTGTGTAGACGGCCTATAAAGTAAATTCTGTCCTGGGTTTTAACATATTAATTCAAAGGAAAAACCTGCAGTGCTCTGCTTTGTTCACCTTAATGAGGAAAATCCACTCTTCATAAAATACTTCCAAGTTCACAGAGATAAGGAATCTGTAGTTTGTTTGAAATAAATCAAGATGAACATCTTTCAAGTTTTGCCTCAGATTATAAGCTTCATTTTGAACTCATTCTCTCATGCATTTCCTGTGTCCTCTAGATAATGTGGCTTTTCTTTTACTGTTTTTCTGTAAATGTCAGCTGTGCGACGCTGTGGATTTCTGCAGCTTTTCCTTGCTTACAGTCAGTTTTCTCCCTGACCTCTTTTGCATTTTTTTGTCTTTATGATGCCGTTTATTATCTAATAAACCTCAAAGGCCTTCCAGATAACCTGGAGTGATTTTTAAATTATAAATGGCTGATGTTTTGACTAATTACTCAAACCAAATACTTCAGTGAATGAAGCTTTTTGCCAGACACACCTGGCTGACACATGTACTGAAATAAATGTATTTAGATTTTCTTCTCTTTTGATTTTGTTATTTTTGCAACTATGTAATTTATATAAATTATTTTCATTTTGGCATTTAACATACAAACTTTCCACATAAGGTGCAATTTTTAAATGTTAAATTATTGTTTGTTTGTTTTTTATCTTTCAGTAGCCTTTTTACCAAATGCGTTTGTACTCTTCAGTTGTTTTTACTTTTGAGTAAAAATATAAAATATTCTACTTTACCTTAACTATAAGTGATTTATTTAGGGGTATCAGAATAAAGAGGTTGGCCTTTGAGTGCATGCCAATCTCATCTTGAGTCAGCACCGTGACAAAATGTGGGAATGTTCCCATCATTTTTACAAAACACTGCAGGTGCAAAAAAGGGCGGGGGGGGGGGGGGAAGCATCTTTAGTGGGTCTGTTTGTTTTTACAGAATTATCCTTGGCACGAGGGCGAATCGGGGTGTCATGACGTCATTTTGCAGCGAGGAACCGACTGAGTGAGCAGCGTGAAACGCGTGGAAACGGATGAAAACACGCACAAACAAACGAAGAAAGAAAAAAGAAAAAACGAGGAGGCGGACGAGTCAATCAGCGCGGCTTGAGCCGACAGCTGTGAGGTGACGGCGGGACGTGAAGCCTCTGCTGCGTTTGGAGCCTGAGTCAGAGTGGAGGAGAAAAGAGCCAGGGCGGCAGGAGAGAGGGAAGAAGGACGCAGTGTGGGCGGGTTAAGAAACGCCGAGAGGGAGGGCAACGTCAGCGTAACATTCCCACCGCTTTTCTTCCTCCTGCCGAGTGGGGAAAAAAACAAGGACGTCCGCCGCTCTCCTCTTCCTCCACACATCTCGCCCCTGATAAAACCCCACCTGAGCGTCCAACCGCTTCCGTCTCCATCCTCCCGCACCTCGGAGGCTGAGCTCTGGGTTTGTTGTCAGCCTCCGGGAGCCGAGCTGCTCTGAACCGAACCGAACCGAACCGAGTGGTTAGGGGCGTGAGAGGCGGATGCTGCGAGCGTAGAGGCGGAGGGTACCAACCAGGAGCATCACCGCACTCTACGGTAATATCCCACTGCTTTTTTCACTGCATTGTAAACCCACCATTTCTGCGGCGTTTCCTCCTAAATGCCGCTTTACGCATCCCCACGTACGCCCGCTGGAAATGTGTGTCAGATAATTGTCGCATAGCATGTTTGTTATTCTGAATGTGTGTGGTCATCTTTACATTAAACAACACACACAAAATGAGACTATTTATCACGTTCGCAAGCCTAAATGGTCCCATCTAAACAAACCATGAGGGGCAACCGTGATAAAACACGCAGCCCTGCCACATGCAGAACGTTCCCCACTCATGACCAGGTATATATGTGTGTGTGTGTGTGTGTGTGTGTGTGTGTGTGTGTGTGTGTGTGTGTGTGTGTGTGTGTGTGTGTGTGTGTGTGTGAGAGATACTATTCTGGGCTGCATGTCAGGGCGACATAATGCTGAAATTCTCTTGGATTACAGCTCCAGTCATGCAACTCTGAATTTAGTTTTGCAGCTCTCATCCGTGTCACTTTAATGGTGATTTACTGGACACACAACAGCAGTGTGAAACCCCTCCGTCCCCCAAAGTGCCATCTGAAATGCCTGATCTGCTTGTTGCTACTGTACTGTCCCCTCCACTGCTGATCTGTTGTTGATGCATGAACTGTACCCCTCCATCCCTCCCTCCCTTCCTCCTCCTCTTCTCTATTCTCCTTCCTCACCCCCACCCTCTTATCCTCCCCTCTTTCCTCCTTCAGATGGACAGAATGAATTTTCTCTCCTTCCTCCTCCTTTGCTTGACTTCGGTTGCCAGTTGCAACAAAGGTCAGTTTCAATTCCTTTCTGTTTCTGTTTTTCACTGTGAAGTGTGGGAATGAAGGTTTTGCATTGCCATAGAAACACACAGACCTGTCAGGTGGGGTGGGGGGGTATTTTTCCAAGCAGAGCCATGAACCCGGCGACTTACTCATGTATAGCCTCAATTCCTCATGCATAACCAGGTGCATACATAAACATCTATGCATCTCCTGCATGTGCCCTTTCTGTCTGCGTGACTCGGAGATGATGGATCCGCTTCCCTGATTTCTCATGGAGTCTGATTCAGAATCATTGTTTTGCTAGCTGCGTTTCCATTAACCATGAAATTGCACAAATTAAAAGTATGCTAATAAATTCGCTTAATAGAAATATGCCAATTTAAAAAGAAAAAAAACCAAACTCATGCAAAATATTTTTGCGCTGGGATGAGGTGGTTTTCCAGCCATGTGGAAATGGTTGTATTACCAAAAACTGCAATAGAAACCATTTTTTTCCCTGTCATGCAAGTCATGCAATCAACAGCCGGATGTTACTACTGATGAAAATGTCGAAGAAGATGACAGGAAGTAGTAGGAAGATGATGGTCCTGCCTTTTTTTTTTTTTTTTTTTTTTTTTTAAAACAACAATAAACACTTAAGATAATTCATATGGGATTTTAATTTCATTTCTTACTTAATGGAAACGCTGCACATTTACAAAATTGTGTTTTTTTGTTTGTTTTTTAACATGAGTAAAATATTGACAAAGATTTTCCCACATTTGTAATAGAAACGTCTGATTCAAGCTATTGTCACTAGCAGCTTTTCTACTAACCACAACATTGCGGAAATTTGCATAATGGAAACACACCAATTTCAGAAAAAAAGGGGTGAGGTGGTTTTTCAGCGAAACTGCAATGGAAACACTTTCTCCGTGTCATAGGAGTCATGTGATCAACACCCAACGGACGTTACTACTGGCGACGAAGAAGAATAACGGAAGTAATAGGAGGAGGAGTTATTGAGTAAATGAATAAACGGGCTTTTTCACATGTGATTTTATTTTAATTTCCTATTTGATGGAAACACTGTGAAATTGTGTTTTTTCGACATTAGCATAACATTGACAATTTTTTTTAAATTCAAATGCAGCGCCTGTTTCGCTTGCTGCATTTCCATTAAAGTAACATTGAGTATGAAAAATAAATTCGTTCTAAGTCGCCAATTAAAAAAAAAACCCTCACCTTCTGAGATAAAGAGAGTTTTTTCAGTTGTAAAGAAACAACTGAAAAGACTGGTGTGACGTCTTTACGTCAACAGCCGGACGCTACTAACATCTATGGCTACTGCTGGCGAAAAGGACGAAGAAGACTACAGGAAGTAGTAGGAGGATGATGGTTTGTTTTTGTTCATATTTTCGGAAAATGTTCGCAAAAAGTTGTATTTCATTCAAACACGTTGAATCCATAGCTATTCTGTAAAATCACCGATTAAAACTTCCCCCAAACACGCTTCCAACGGCTAACTCAGACGTCTCTGATTAGTAGCGCCAGCGCCATGTTTGAATTATGACGTACATGCTTACATCCGCTGCCCTAATTTTTAATGACTTATCAGCTTATTCAAAACAGCGCAATTGCGAAATTATTGTGTTTTTCTTTTTCGACATTAGCAGAATATAGAGCAGTGGTTCTTAACCTGGTTCGGTTGAACCACAGGGGTTCCGTGAGTCAGTCTCAGGGGTTCGGCGGAGCCTCTGAGGTAAAGACACACAAGTGTAAAGTCTGATGACGCCCAGCTGTGTCATCACTTGCTGCAGAGGATCATGTTACATTGCTTAGCCAATCAGAGGATCACGTTACATTGTTTAGCCAATCAGAGGATCACGTTACATTGTTTAGCCAATCAGAGGATCACGTTACATTGTTTAGCCAATCTGAGCTGTAGAGGAGCTCTGATTGGAGGAGCTCCACTCTCAGCATGGATTTGAACTTGTGTCTTTAATCACTTCAGCAAAACTCACCGTTTCTACCAAATTCTATAGTCTAAATCTGCTCCTTAGTCGCATCTTTTCGGGGTTGGTACTGCCTCTAGTGGCGTGGGGGT
>CAEGAF010086846.1:0-48979 GCA_903067075.1 Micropoecilia bifurca | reverse complement strand
AAATGTGAAAAAGCTTTCACACAACCTGTGAACAACAGGAAAATGAGACGTCAACATTATAGCTAAAGTATGTGACATTTGGCCAGCCTGCTGTATTTTTCTGGCTTTCACACTGATTACTAACTACAGCGTCTCTTCCTGTGAAACTCAGATCTATAATTCTCACTCCATGTTTTCAGAAAACACATAATTCAAGCCTTGAAAGAAAAATTTATCCTGAGATGGCTTGCTTCTCTTACCTAAATATCTTAAAGCCAGTCAAAGAAATCTGTCTTCATAAACAAATCATTCAATTCATAATTTCAGTTCAAAGCAAATATGGTTTTAGTGTAATGAAGGCGTCTTCGTTGTTTTTAATAGGCTTGTGCATTGCCGCTGCACTTTTTTAGAACCAACGTTACAAATGTCGCTCACTAAGATGGAAAGAAAATCAGGAAATCTTTCTCTACACATCCCAAAGATGCTCAACGCGGTTAGGATTTAGATTCTGTGGTGGTCAGTCCATGATAGCTAAAATAATACCCAAGTCTCTCTGAACTGACATTTCACAATGTGAGTCCACCGAATCCTGATATTGTTATGTTGGAGTGTTTCCATGCCTTCGAGGGAAATAAAATCTGGTTGTTCAGCATATCTAGGTTGTCAGCTGAGCAGATTCTTTGGGCAATTAAATTTGGGGAGCCAAATAAGCTCAGCTCAGGTCATAACACTGCACCTTGTGTTAGTTGATACCAGAAATTATGAATAGATCAAAAACTGCCAGTCTTTCCCTGATTGTGCCTTTCAGAGTTTCGATCTGGACTCATCAGATCACTAAACGTTTCACTGGTGTTGCAGAATCTTGACGGAACTTTTAAACTGATGCAGCTTCCAAAGAGTGTGAAAACAACCTATTTCTTATGGTTAGGTAGCACTGGGCTGCGATCCTGAGGCCCCTTAGATGAACTGGGCATTTCTCCATCAAATGCACAGTTGATTTCTGGAACCCTGGACTAGTGGAGTGGCCTATTTGAGTCTGTAAAGCAACAGGAGTTTTGATGCACATATCACGTGGATATCTGCGTATGACAAAACTAAATATTTACATTTGGATGTGAGACAGTTTGTTGTTTGAGTTCCTCTCGGTTTCAAGATAAGCTTCCCATTCACTACCACAATTACCATGGGAAATTTCCATGGTATATAATGCCCAGGTTAAATTCCCAAGAAAAGCTTCTAACAAAAATGTTTCTACCCATTTGCAACTATATGTATCTTAGTCTTTGAATGATCAAGTCCAATATTTTGTGCAGAACTTTCTGACTGCAACTGCAATTGCAGTTTTGTGAGATCATTCTGGAATTATTTGGAGCCTTTAACTTATCACTTCTACATAACACATGGATTATATTAATATTTCCAGAAGCAGCAACTTATTTCTCTGCCTTTTCAGCTCTAGAAATGTTTGTGAAAGAAAACTGTTGTTGACCCCTCCTAGGGGAAAAAATGATTTATGCTTATGGTTGTGTTGGCTTCCTCCCAAGAAAAACAAATGTTCAAAGAAAATAAACAGGCAATTATAAATCAATTGTGTATTTCAAAGAGAAAACCCTTCTGTTTCCCCTCCAGCGACCCCTTTTAGAGTCGCTAAATCAACATAGATGTGGTCTATTGATTTTTTTTCCCAGCTTTGTAAGAGAAATATTCAGTTTTACTTTTGATATTGATAATAAGAGGACCTGCTTCCGAGACACAGAGAGATATGGGAAAAAACAATGAAGTGTGTCGGGATCGATGGAAAGTCTGCTGAAGTGCTGAGGTAGCGCAGATAACTGCAGGTACCTGTGTCTGTGTGAGATTGCTCAGCCATACATCCTAGAGACATCAAAGCCAATTAACATGCGCTATAATGTTTTCCGCTTTATTCAGAGCTGAGGAAACACATCTGGCTAAGTCATTGTAGGGCTGCCTGTGTCCAGACAAAACAATTGACTAAAATGCGAAGCTGCTTTGTTCCTTAACTAAAGATTTTCTATGCCTTTCAGATGGTAACCTATTTTAAACCAGAATAAATGACAAACATTAAAACTACAAGTTGAAATTGTAGGTAATACTTTATTTATTTAAATATATTAGAGAATCCCTTTCCTAGCAGAGCAAATATTAGTTATAAAGAGTGGTAACCTTTTTTTTCTTTGAAACAACCTAGGAACTATAACACTTTAGTATCATCTATTTTGAAAGCAACAACATTGCCAAAGTATTCAGACTCATTAAACTGCATTTTCTACTGTTACAGCTTCAAAATTAAATTCCTCTAAGTATTAGGGTAGTTCAAACTAGTTGGGAAGTGACTTAACACTTTGTAGAATTTTTATTGAGAGTGCATGAGTATTTGGTTTTTCCTGTGTATTAATTTAGGTTTTTGTGTGCAGTTGAGTCTCCTTCTTGTCTCTCGACCCCTAAATTGTCCCCAGCTGTCCCTTGTTTTTTCCCCTGATTGTCTCCCTGTGTATTTAATCCCACCTGTGTCTCTTGTTTCTTGTGGAGTCTTCGTCTAGTCTGTCGTTAGTTGTATTATCCTGTTTGGTTGCTACCAGTGTGAGACTCTTTGCTGTTGCTCACCTGTGCTGCCTGGATTATTGGGTGTATTTCTCCATTAAAATCATCATTTACTCTTCAAACCTAGGTCAACCGCATCTACCTGACCACCACACATTATGACAGAGTGATTACAATTGTAAGTCTTTGAGGTAGTCCTCTACCAACTTCTGTTAAAAATCCCAATAAGGTGGTGCCTTAAAATAAAACAAAAAATTCACGTCACGAATGTACTCTTCATTTTTATGGGATATTTTCAGCTTCATATGTGCTGTCTGGCATAGGTTCTGTAGACAAGCTGTTGGGATGCAAAAAAAAATGCAGTGAACAAAGTGCAAACGTAAAAGGCAAACGAGGGACACACACACACACACACACACACACACAACGCTTTGCCTAAACTGTCTGGGGTTTTTCTAACTGACGGAGCCATTCAGCAGGAGGGAGAAAGAGGGCAATCAGGGCAATGGCTTTGCTGTCAACAGCAGATTGAACAAGCTCAGGACTCTCTGGAAACTTCTTCTTGTTCACTGAATCTTAGGTTTCTGTTTGAGACATCTCTTAACACCATTACACAGAGGGGTCATGGGTCTGGACCACTGTGTCACGCTAAGCCTATAGTAATTCTCAATTAAAAACCCAAGCCTTATTGCTCTCAGTACATTTGGATATATGAGGCTCCACCTCTTTAGTGCAGAAACTCAAATTCAAACTGAATTTTCATGTTTACTTGTAACTTCACTGGGGGGTGATTGACCAGCGCGATCCGTAGACAGTACTATAATTATGTTCTCAACAGGTGGGGGCGCACTTTCTCACTTTATCGGTCTATAATCAGACATTCGAGCTACTTGAATCTATTCCTCCCTCCCTGGGTCGTCCAGACCCGGGCCCCCATCGGCCCGGTTCGGGGGGGAAACCGCCCCCCAGCCCATAGCTCCGCCCCTGGTTTAGACTCTGAGATTCTCTCTGTTTAGGCACATATTGATGGACGTTAGTGGCTTGTTAAGGATTGCTCAAACATGGATGGCTGATTACATTTTTCATCAGTGGACAAAAATCCAGTTTTGAAATACATTGTACGCCCAGCATAAAAAGAAACTGCATAATCCAAACAGGGCCCCTTTATAGGTCAGCCTTAGCAAAGTGTTGATACGCTTTGGTGTTTACAGTGGGGGCCACAATGGTTACTGGCTCATAGTGGTAGTTTATCTGCTGATGCCACATAATTATGCCTGCTTACAGAAATCCTCTCTTTCCCTCTGTGTTTAAACAGCAATTCCAGGCTGATCCTGGGTTTTAACATTCACACGCTTGTAAGTTCCAACTCCTTATGGGGGGAGGGGGGTTTGTTTGCACAACAGTGTGTGTTCTCCTGTATTAAAAAGATAGCGGCATCATGATGCCCAAGCTTAGTGATCTCCACAGGGTCACCTCCCAAATGTTTTCAGATGGGTGGAGCGATAACAAAAAGCTGAGAGTTTTAATACCCTTTTTGTTTGACTGTGCTTGAGCTATTTTGTAAAGATGGCAAAATTATTATTATTTTTCTTTTTTGCCTTGCAAATGAATGAAGATGCCCCGTCTTGCCAGATCCTTGATGGCACCAGGTGGAAAACCCAGACAGCGATTTAAGCCTCAGTAAAAGGTGTTTCATTCAGTCAGAGCTTAAAAGAAGCTCTATAGGACAACTTGTCAAGTTTACAGTGAGCTAGAGGTAAAATGGATCTGATTTGCTTAGTCAAAGGTTGTTCCCACATCTCTTTCATGTTAATATAATTCCCTTTGAGCCTTTGATGAGAGGATTCAGGGATAGTTGACATCCATTGAAGCTGTCAGTCGCAGTAGTCTCTGTTCGGCGTGCTGTTCAGGTCGGAGACTCTGGAGATTTGCCTCGTACCTCTGAAACTCTGTCATCAGACCAACAAGCGCTTTAACCTTTGATGGGGGGGAGGGAGGACTGTCAGTCATTGTTTTCTGTAGCCTCTCTATCAAAGATTTTCTTGAAAGATGCAGACTTCCCTTTAGACAAGATTAGAGCGCTGAACTTGTTAGATAAGAGGATTGGGGGGTGGAGGGGGGTGAAAGCTGCACATTTTTGGCTAGAGTTGTGCCAACAGCCAAAGGCTAAAAAAGCTTCAGAAACCTCCCAAAGAGTGGGAGAAGATTGGATTTGACTATTTTAGAAATGACTATTAGGGTTAAATGTTTAGACTTAAGTTTAGCTTTTGGATATTCTCACAGTTGTCTTGGAGAAACAGTCCCATTAATAATCAAGAGCCAATATTTTCACTGGTTGCGTATATGTGGTTTTGATATTGAAGACGCTGATGGGCCCTAAGGAGGAGCATTATAGAAGCGTCTCCTCGGTCCCCCCCACCCCCCTCAGACTATTTTAAGCACTTTCCAACAGTCTCTAAATGCAACTAAATATAGGCTTGTCTGTTACTATGGACTTGACAGGAGCTCTGAACAGTCAAAGCACTGTGCAACAAACCTCAGGAATGTCTGATGCTGTCATATGAAAACCTGGGGGCCTCTCATGGATGTAAACTCTGGTTTGGCCTGTCACCAAGGTGAGGGTGAGCTGAGTGGAACAGCAAACCTCTCAGAGATTTACCAGAGCGAGTCACTGGAAGGGTTGGACCATAGCACCATTATCAAGGAAAAGAGTGAGGTTATCATTGACTGCACTTAGGCTATTTAAGTGTGTAATTATACTTCCAGCTCATTATATTTACAGTCACGCCATTTCAGTTGGCCTCACTGTTAGCAGAGAGAACTAGGAAAAAAAAAACTAGTTTTTCTGGGGGTTTTTGAGCTGGCAGGTAAAACAAATATAGTATATTATAAGACAAAAAAAACATGGAATCACTTCTTGTTGTTTCATACAATCATATCAATATTTTTCAGAAATATGTCATTCATGCAATGATAATTTGTTTTGGAAGCTGATGTAATAACACAAAGCACGGGCGAATTATCCTGAATTATTATTATTATTATTATTATTACTTAGCCTGAATCTGGTCTCCGAGCTCCTGCCTAACTGCAGCTGTGAGAGACGGCATATAGCAGTGCAAAATGAGCTGTTCATATAGTTTCCCACTGCATTATTGCATACTCCCTGAAACAGCCTTTCCGAAGTCCAGGGGGAAGCACAGCGAGAAACCTTCAGCTGATGTTTTATTCATGCTCCGTATTAGCCGAGCCTGATTGTGTTCAGTCTATTTTTTCCCCCTCTTTGCAAATTGTTTGTTTCTCAGTTCAATAGAAAAATGCCCCACAGAGTTTGCCATCAAACATGGACGTCCGTTCTAGCAGCGGTGGAGGTGCTCATTAGGAAATAAGCTTAACCCGGCTGGGCTGTTTACAGCGAAAGGGAAGCCTGGCAAAATAATGAAACCGCATACAATAGGTCAGTTCTCTAGCCCAAATGCTGGGTTTTCACCAATTTACACATTAGGATTATGACCATCTCCCAAACGATGCGCTTGGGCTCTTTTGTTGCAAAAACATCACTGGTTCACCAAAGCATGGATTCAAGTGTACATGTGGCATGAACATTGGGATTTAGAGTATAAAAAATATTAAAACCCCTAAAATGTACATCTGAAGGTGCGCTCTGGTCTCTGCCTCCAAGACGGCAAGTTGCAAGGTGAATGCTCTGACACAGTCGCCTTTGCCTCATACAGTCACCAACCAGCTACACTGGTTTGATTGGTTAACGCAAATAGCTAAATGGACTTTATGAGTTTATGTTTTTTTAAAGGCTCTGTCATCTCGAGTGCTGTTTGTTAGACTGTGGGTTGTGAGAGAAGGGGAAGATGTGTTACAAAGCTTAATGGGAGAGGACTCAACTCCTTAAAGGCCACATTGAAGACTAAGACCTCCGTATATGGTACTGTGTTTTACCCCTGCACCACCCTCTTGCTTTTATTTTTTATATAATTATTTTAATGCAGAATTAAACTTAAAACAAAGTTCATTCTAATCCAGATGTTTCTTGTTAAGTAATCCTGGTCATGTATTTTATTTTTTTTAAAACCTACTAAATGCCAGTCATAATGTTCGGTGTAAAGTTAAACGTATGTGATGAGTCAAATTCATAGCCCAACCCTGCTAGGTCGACTAAAGCCAGAATCTGTCCTTATTTGACCCGAGAGTTAAAAGATAACCCATAATGAGCTGGTTACACTCACCAGATATCAGAGTGTTAGTAAAGCTGCTGATAAGGCCAGATTCTGTTTTTCTATGAAGAATATTTGTTAGGCTTAAGGTTGGAAATGATGACGAATCGGCCTTCCCCGTTTACCGCTTCCTCTTGAATTCTATTCTTTTCAACTCTCACCCTTCTAAAGAGTAGAGTGTATGCATTTCCTATACTTGATTAGTGGGTCAGGTTAAAGCATCTTTCCTTCATTACTAATATAGGAGGTTTTGTTTGCCCTACTGCTCACCACCCATGACGACACACTCTGAGCTGAGCTCTCCTCTATCCATCACTTCACACCACCACAGTCGTCCTCTCCAGGTCCACTTTTCATTTCTCCATACCAGGTTCGCTGTGAGATTTTGGAACGACAACATAATTATAATCTTTGATCTGGAACGTTAAAAAAGTGATGTTAGATTCCTTGTTTTCTCACAATAAAACTTTTCGATCTGAATTTCTGAAACGAGGAGAGTTTCGAATGTTTAAATATTTTTCGATAATGGGGTCAGTCTCTATCTCAGTTCAGATGTTTTGCGGGCGCAGTCCAGCTCTTTCTGATAAAGAAAGACATGAACAGAAAAGTGAAGTTCTTTATAAGCCAGTAATTCTCCAGTCCAACCCTAAGCTACAGTAATGATATATATACAGAGCAGCAGTGCATTCATGTTGTTTACGCCATATTCTGACCCCACCATCTGATCCCAGTAGATCCACAACGTTTTAAATCTTCAGAACAGCCTGTCTGGCACCAACAACCATGTTGCATTCCACTTCACTTATATCCCCTTTCTTTTCCATTATGTTCGATTGAAATTTTAGCAACTCTTTTGCTAAATGCTCTGAGTTGCTGCCAGTTGATTGGTTAATTTCTGTTTAGATTACCAAGCAATTGAACATAAGGTCCCTAATAAAGAGCCTAGTATTCCCTTTAATCCTTGAAGGTCTTGGGATCCAACAGAACGAGAGGAAAATTAGCTGGGAAGATCAAAATTTGACTTTCCATCCTGAAACGTTTATCGTTGTGATTTGATCTCGGATAAGTAAAAAAAAATTATGAATGCATGATACGCAATCAAGCCTTTTTCACATCTTCTTATAAGGGAGCATTTTTCAGCAAAAAGCTAAACATCTGTTTTGGTTGTGTGACCTCGTTTGGACTTGGTCTGTTTCTATATTTTGTGCAGACAAAGATTGTTTTGATGCCTCAGATTGTTTTCCTTCTGGTTAAGCCTATCATCAACAAAGCGCCATTTAGAGTCCCTGAAAGTGAGTGAAAAACAATAAACCTCAAGACTCGGTGAAGATTTTCCCTGGCTCTGACGGTGAGGTTTTGGCATGTATTGGAAAAAGAAAGCAGACGTTTGTATGTCTGAGTTCATTTGTTTTGTTTTGTTTTGTTTTTCTTGCCTTCTTCATTCTTCTAGTCTCAGTTTGAAAGATAAAACACCTGTCCTGTGTTCCACATTCACTCTCTTGGAGAAAGAGCATCCATTTTGTTCTTGTCTGCATTGACTGATTTGTCAGGCTCTGCTTAAAAAGATTCTACAGGTTTGTTTGTAAATTTGCAGAGGTTTGTTAAGCTATTTCCACTGAACACATCCTGTTTTTGTAGCATGGCCTATAAAGAGGGAAAAGTCATTGTTGGAAATTATGGACAACCACAGTTGTTAATGTAATTAACCATCTTAATCAAATGAGACAAGGATTGGAGTTATTTTAAGATCATGGGAAATGTCCTTCCTCTTGTGACCCACTCTAATGAGCCGTTCGCTCTAAAGCTAATATTTGTTTCCTTATTATGAAGCCACTATGAGAATAATAGTGCCACTAAGAATATGTTAACTTTTCACATTTTGTCAATGGGAATTGGAAGAGAAAAGCCTGCATGGTTTTCAAAATGTAATTTGTCCGTTTTGCTCTGATCTAGGGTGGCAAAGCATTAAAGGACATTCATTGGTTAGTATGTCAAAGTGTGAACACATGAGCTCTTACTAAATGTAAATTCAGGAGAGTGTAAATATTTTAGCTGCGAATGATGCCCACCAACTGCTCTTCTGAGATTTCCTCAGAACTTTGATGACATTTTAAAACAAAAATTGCTCAGAAAGGATACACACACATATTTTACCATCAGCTCCAGCCAGGTTAGAGTTTTTTTTTTAATCACCTGCTTGACTCTTTGGCCGCCACACAATGAAGACAGAGACGTGTTCTGACATCTTAAGAAGTTAGATCCATATCACCCTCCTGAGGACGGATGTAGTAGCAAAACATGACATGATAATCATTTCAGAATTAGCTTTATTGGCCAAGCGGGCTCTGCATTATATGCACACAGCCTCAAAGTATACATATAAAACTTTATAGGAAATGAAAAAATGAATAAAAGGACCAGCATGTACAGCCAACTCTATTTGAAAGTAAATGAAAAAAATAAAAACAGGCAGGATGTGGTCGTGCAAATATGCTCATTTTCTTTCACAGCAGAGGAGCTGACTTCTGTAAGGGTTTTATTGTGTTCATTAGAGAAGTGTACAGGTGGAAGAAACTGTTTCTGTGACGACTTGTTTTTGAAAATGGTGCTCTGCAGCACCAACCCGTAAGTAATTCCTAACAGATTGTGTCCAGAATGTGTGTGGTCTGCAGAAAAGATTGCTGCCTTTTTCCTGTACAAGACCTGGATGGAGGGAAGGTCAGCCATGATCATTCACTCTGCAAACCAAATTTTTCATTACAATTCGGTCTTGTCCTGTGTTTTTGGATGAGACAAAAATCACAGGGATGGATGTTCATGGGACAGAATGAATCATGACCACAAAGAAGGTGACTAAGAGCTCCTGTGGACGATTGTACTTTTTGAGTTGCAGCTGTCTCTTGAGGGTCTTTTTTTTCGGAAAGTAGCTGCGTGTGATGACCAGCTCAGGTCCAGAGAAAAGGAGACCAGGAACCAGAAGGGATCCATAGTAGACACAGTGTTGCTAAGGATGGTGAGGAGGAGCAGTGTAAGGAGTGTTTACTGCAAATCCACTATCAACAATCTTGAGCGAATTCATATTGTTCATATGATTCAAATTTGGTCTTCAGCTCAATCCTCATAAAAACTGATGTGTGGTACCGGAGTCTGAACAAGCTCATTTAGGTCAGTGGCTGACGTTTCCAAAAACACTCCAATCTGCACAGTCGAAGCTGCCCTGTAATTTCTGCCTTGACTTATTAGTTTATTTCTTAGCAGTACGAAGCACAGGCTTAAAGGTTTTCAGTTATTGTCTGCAAGCTGGATAGAGAGAGTGGTCAGAGAGTCCTAAAGCTGAAAGGGAAACTACGTGGTATGCTTCTTTTAAGTCTACCTAACAAGGGTGCAGTATGGAGAGAAGCTGATTTGAGGGGGTTTGCGCTGTTAAAATTCTCAAGAAAAATAATGAGAGTGTGGCTGCTCCTTCTCCACGTCTGTCAGCTCAGCAAACTGTTTATCAGCTTCTGATGAGCAGGTTTGTGGTGGGACGTGAACAGCAGCCAAAGCAAACAAGGAGAACACCTGGGGTAAAGAAGAGTTTACAGTTTCTAAAGCAGTGACTCTAGGTGAGGGTGGCATGTCTTCTTTTCCCAAACTCAGAGTCTGTCAGAGTTACATCTGCAACATAAACAAAGTGAAAATGCCTCATTTGTGGTGAAGTGATGTTATTTATAAAGAGCATTTACTTTGAGCAGTTGCTCAGCACAGGCAGAGTTCACTTCATTTATGACGATGGCTGTCTTCATAAATAATGTGTTTGGGGTCAAGTGGAATTCAGTATTTATCACACAAAGTTGAACAATGACTGAACAAATTTGTCAGCCAATGACAAAGGTAAGCAGCAATGCTCTTAAAGTTTTAATCAAATAAGACATTAGCGGCATAGTTCACTCAAAATTCTTTATTTCTCCAGAACCTTTTTATTTGTATTTTTTCAAATCCTGAAAACAGTTCACATCCCTTGAGCTCGTTTAATGCTGTGTTCAGTAACAGTGAAGTAAATGTTCAAAGGCAGCTGCTTCACTTCTTATTTAGATCAGGTTTCTTTTTCTGTGAGGGCAGGTTTGTCTGTTTACTCCAATTCAAACGACAGCCTATTTACACACATACACAGCAGAATGAAATTATTCACCAATGGGTTTTTTTTAAACTAACTTAATTAAAAGTGACTTTTATAAAGTTCCTAAAGCTAAATACATCACTTAGCTTTTGTAAGGAATCAATCCCTCTCGAATTGTCCTACATTTCTCACTTTACGATTGCAAGCCTCACTATCGAGATTCTATGTGATGGTCTAATGAAATATAGGGCAAGACTCCAAACTGGAAGAAAGACAATGACATGGTTTTAAAGCTAGCTTTAGCAACCACTTAGTTTGTAAATAGTCAGCCTGGGTGAAATGTATTCTCATTTTAAATGCAACAGTTTCACAAAAGCCTTCGAGGTTTTGTACAAAACATAAGAAATAAACAACATCATGAAATCCAGGGAGCAGAGAAGAAGGATCACGGATGATGTTGAAAATTTCAAACCCAGGTTTAGTTACAAAACATTACCCTAAGCTTTAACATCCCCCAAAGCACCATGTAAGCACCACATCGACCAAACAGCTGAAGTTTTTGGTCTACATGAAAAGAGCTGCACAGTACTCTGAAAATAATTCTCTCCAGTATTTTGTATCGAGCAGCTGGGTTAAAACAGCTAACTACTATTGTAGTCCAAGCAACCCTTTGTCATATTTTATTGCCCACAAAGATATTACAATAACTATATATTTGCAAAATATCCTGCAGCTCAAATGCACTCTACACTTTTTATACTTGGTTGTAAAAACACAAAAAGAAAACCCTATATTCCATTTTCTTTTATTCCACTTTTAAGCAGTATTTTGGCGCATAACGCAACATTTTAATATCATAGATGAAGTTTGTTTGTGCAAAAACCTGCACAGTTTCAAGGGGTATGAATATTTTTCCAAGGCACAGCGAGTAACTGCTTTCAGTGCCTTCATTACACTTGTGCTCATATTTACATTAAATTGTTCAGCGTGGTTCAGGCTATGCATGCATAAACCTCCCTTAAGTCCACATTCCTTCTTTTAGACGGAGGTGCTCACATTTTAGCGCCGAACATAAGACTGAAGGACTGCTCCCCGAGGCTTCCCCAAGTAAAACAGGCCTGGCCGTCCCCTCAGTCTCCTCTGCTGTTCTCCTGACTTTGTTCAATAAAAAATCGCCTCTCCACTTTAAAGGCTGCCATATTCCACAGCTGACTGCTCCTACAATTATGCGCAGCTTTTTATGCATACTTTCTTTTTCATTAGCACTTCAAATGCATCTGACAGCACAATCAGCACTGCCCTAATCTGTATGATGCAGAAGCTATTTCAGTCCTTCTCTGACTGAGGTCTCCTTGGAGGACCCTCTCTTTATACGAAGCGAATACATCCACACAGGATGTTGTGATCCAACTGGAATTCACCGCGGCCCAGAGGTGTTCTAAAGACGGAGTCTTGTTTCTTTTGAATTGGAGTTTTCTATGCGACGTATTTAGTCAAAGAAGACGTGTCATCCACTGATGATTGTGATAATAAAAGCAGCCAAGGTTCCCTGCGCTGATTACTCGCTTTATTCTGATTTCCACAAGGGCACCTCATGAAAAAGACCCCCCCCCCACTCGAACAAATCACTATAATTATGAATTGATGGCCTTGCAAAAAGCAGGCAGATCTGTTGAACTTTTTTTTTTTTTTTTTACATTTTGTCCCTTTACAATTATAAATGTCAATGCATTAAAGTGAGCTTCAAATTTATACATATGAATATGCTTTGATCTGATTCAAACGTGCCAAACTCCAGTCCTTGAGGGAAAGGGTCCTGCAGACGGATGTGTCACAGCTTAAGCAAACCTGAAATAAATAACAAAAGCATCATCAGGACTCTGAGAATCTGATGATAAGCTGAGGTGCATAGACAGTTTTAGACTTTTACAGATGTTCAATCGGATTCAAGTATGGACTGGCTGGACCACTCCAGGACATTTGCTGAGTGTTTCTGAAGTCATTCCTTTGAGTCCTTGACCATGTTCTTTAGGTCACCGTCCTGAAGAAAAATGAACTTTCACCCCAGTCTGAGATCAAGAGTGCTCTGGAGATGGTTCTTATTCAGATAATCTGTGTTTTTTCTTTATTCTTCTGTCCCTCTTCATGGCAAAGACTGTGAATACTTGTGAGTAAATGGTTTTTTTTGTTGTTGTTTAGTTTTTCTAATTTTAATAAATTTACAAATATCTGGAAAACTTGTTTATTCCACATTGTCAAAATGGGGTATTTGTGTGCAGAATTATAGGGAAAGAATAATTTTATTCAATTTGGAATGAGGCTGTAACTTAACAGAAAGTGGGGGGGGGGGGGAATGAAGCACCTTGAATACTTTCTGTATGCACTATGTTATGGTTTAAGGGTGAAGAAATCAGCAATATAGAAAAGGAGTAGAGTGAAAACACTTTTGCCAAAATTAAACCCTTGAAGAAAATGCAAAGAGTTAAAAGAGGAAAAAAACAGGAGGTAGGTCATGTTTACAGAAAAAGAAACCCAACAAAAGAATGGCGTAATTGTGACAAGATCTGGCACTCTTACGGCTCCTGCTGTCAGCACAGTAGCAGCATTGTCCATCTTTCACGTTCTAACAAAAAAGCTGGGGTTTTTATTGCAAACCCCCTCTACTCTGTTGGACTAATGCTGCCCGCACAAATGGGAAATTTTCTTTCTCCCCTCCAAGGACTTATTCTTGATGCCATTTTGAGGAAAAACAGAAAAAAAGAAGAGCAATGTAAATGGTACAGCTTTCACAAAAACATGCAAATCTGACTGCTACAATGGATAAATATAAATGATACCCATGCACCCCAATGAAACAATAAATTGTAGCAGAGAGGTGAGAATACTCAATACCTCTGTATACCATTTTAAAATGGTTGCTTTTCTTAAGGTAAAAGGAAACGGTTTACAATCCTGGCATATATAGCTCTTTTCTGGATTCGGTGAAAAAAAGAAGAAAAACAATGATTAGTTTATGCTGGGAGAATGTCAAGGTGGATAATATTACCTGCTATCTATCACAGGTTCAGTACCAAACCTGGCAACCCGTGAATTCACTTTTAATGGTTGAACAAGAACAGTCGAGGGGGGGTGGAAGGGGGTAAAAGGCTTCCCAGTGCAGAACCACTTTGGAGCTTTGCTGTTATCCCCAGCGCTCTTGGAATGTGTTCTGATTCAGCGTAACAACATGAAAGTGAGCAGCTCTGGAGGTACAATAGTAAGCCTGTTCCTAAATCTATTAACTATTATGTTTTCCGACTGAATTGTTAGCAGAGGGGGGGATATCAATGAAAAGTGAGCAATTGTAAAACAATTTATTTTACATTTGACCCAAATCCTTGAAAATATTGTTACAATGTTTATGAGAGAAAAAAGGCTCATTTTATAGGTCCTGCTAAAACTTTCTGCAATGTTGGCTCTGCTATAATCAAAATCCAAAGTAGTTTAAATGTTAAAAGGTTTCTGTCTAAAGAAATTCCTTCCTGTTTCAAAATGACTTCCAAACAATGCACAAATGGTGTGAGTTTGTTGAGAAGGACCTCGATCAGCCAGCAGAGGATCTAGAAATAAACCCAACAATCTGAAATAAAGTGGAGAAGGCAAGCCATGTGAATATATTTTCAAACTGAATTTTATGCAGCTTTTTTTTTTTAGATTTTCAGAATCCACTGTTAGTCCTCCATTTAAAAAATCCCTTTCGGGAAATTAAAATATGTATCATACAATTTTTTTAAGATTCACACAGGATGAGGTCCAATTATCGCTAAGGCATCTTCAGGCATCTTTAGGCTTTGTCCATTTCTCATCTCCTAAGAGTAGACGCTGAAGAGCCAGTACATGTTAGCCAGCATATTTCATTTCACCCTCTGGCACATAAAATTCTCCATCTGACACCGAGGTGTACTGACAGAGAGAGAGGGAGGAAGACTGAGCTCCAACGTCTGTCACCAAGCCACACCGGGGGCATACTAATCTCAGTTTAGTCCAGCATCTCTGCACGGTTGGATGGGATTGCTTCAATCAGAAGCATTAAAAAGCCGTCATTTCTGCAGACAAACCACTGAACTCTGTGTCACAAAAGTGATGGGTCACAATCCAGGGAAGCGACTGGCCTGTTTGAAACAGTAGAGCTTTTTCATTGTTTGAACGCTTATTATTCTACCAATATCTGGCAGCACCTAAGGGGGTTTTAAAGGGAAATTGTGTGTCGTTTGTTTGGAGGAATTTATATGTCAAATTATCTTTCACTGGGAGCAATTTAGATTTTATTTAGACGCAATAATTTGTTGTTTCTACTACATGTATTGGTTCGTCATTGTTTGTAATGGTTCTGTCTTATATAAAAACTAACTATAAATTATTTTTAAAGAGCCTGTCACTGGAAGCGGACTACTTGAATTTATTTTCAATGAACAGGTGCAACAAAGCAACATTTATTTGTTCTGACTAATTGGACAGATGCCTCACATGGTAAATTTTGCCATCTTATACACTCTGAATGTCTCATATTTTATTATCTTCATGTTAATGGAGATAAAGTGTGGGATGCACTGCACCAAGAAGGATCTTAGAGGGTAAAATAAGCATTCCTTGTCACAATGTTTCTCTTCTGGTTTCAATTTTTTAAAGCTTAAAAATGGGGGGAAAAGTACTGGACATGACTTGATACTAAAAACATCTGTAATAAAGTGAATTGTGTCGGCTCATAGGCTTACATAAGTTTCCATACTTCTCTCATTTTAAAGCTCCATATATGTAGTATACAGATGCAAAACGGTATGATTAAAAAAATAAAACTATGATAATAAAAAAAGAATGTAGTTGAGTTTCTGATTTTTGGGGCTAATGTGTGACTTTGTTCCTTCTATTTGCAAATAAGCAACAGATAAATCTCAATCTAAACTCCATTTGCAACAGTCAAAACTGGTCAGTTAGAAAAGAAAACCAAATTAAGTTTGACATGGACAATTTCCTTCTCTGATTGCACTTCTTTGCAGCTTCTGGTTAATTTCTGAATTTGATTCAGACCAAATGTTTTTACTATTGGTTATTTAATCAGTTTATAAAGGAGGTTAATTTTATATATATTTCCAGTTTTTTCTTGTCATCTTTATTTAAAGATAAATGACAAATGTATCATATAATTTAAGAATTGACTAGTATATGAACTGGTTAGACTCATTCAAAATATTTCTAAAGCAAAATGAAAAATTTGCTTAACAGCTTTTTACTAAATATGCATATCCTTATACTTCAACGTTTTGTACAGAAATGAGGAAGACGTTCCTTAATTAGTGAGGCCAAGAGGTCTTTTGCAACTTTGAAGGAGCTACAGAAGTCCACAGCTCACACAGAGGAGAATCTGACAGGAAAGCGATTAATTACACACTGTACAAGTCTGGTTTTAAGGAGCCGTCTGTCTGTTTGCACAATCATGGGGGGATCATTGTGGAAGATGGGTGGAGGTGAATACAGAGCTTCACTGGAAGAAAACCTGTTAGGGCTGCAAAAGACTTGAATGTCCCTAAACATACAGTTATAGCTACAATAGATTGGTTTACATCAAAGCAGAAGTAAGTCTTCAATTGGCCCAGTAAATGTACAAACTTAACCGGGCCAATTGAGAATCTGTAGCAAGAGATGAAAGCCAATGTTTACAGACCGTCTCCATGCAATCTGGTTGAGCTTGAGCAATTTTGCAAAGAAGAATGGATACAATTTTAACTTGAGGCTTAAGCCAAAAGGCTGTAACTCTAAGAGCACAAAGATGTCAAAAACTTCAAGGAGTCCTAATACTTTTACAAGGCTCTGCTCTTGTCTTACCATATTAGGTCTCATAACTCCCTCCAAAACTGGAACATAATGCATCTGTAGATGGTTTGACCAACACATCAAACAATGACACAAGCCCTCTGACGGACGCCAGGCAGGCCCCTCAGAATGAAAACATTGGAAAATATTGACCCGTTTACCTCTGTAGTGCTCCAACGATTTGCAGTCAGACTTTGTGAGGAATCTTCTAAAAGGTTTCCTGCAGTGTCAACACTTTGATGAAGATGGATGTACACTTTGAAAATAAAGCAAAGTACACCTAATCACCCCATTAAGCCACTCTAAGTGATTTCAAGCATCCAGTTCTTGTGAAAAACACATTAAGAGAGAAAGGATAGTAGTGGTAAAGGGTTAGTATCACTTAAAGAAAGAAATCAAAGACATTTGATAGTGAAAATACACCATGTGATGACTTAAACTTATGCTTAGAATATGTTTGCTCATGAATAATGTTAAGTGCTTATGCTTGCAATAAATTTCATCCTTGAGAATATTTTACATGGAAGAACTTTACAAACTTATGGACATCAAAATATCTTTCACACATGAGTAATATTGACATTGTTTCACCCAGTGACCTCATCAAGTCTCAAATGTTTCAGGGTCAAGAAGTGGGATACCTCCAGAGTTGGACAAAGTGGTTCACTGGCATTAAAATTCCCCCTTGGAGAAGTGTTACTAATGTCAGAAGGCCGAGAACACGCAGGCAGGACTGTGGAGGACGCCAAGGATCAAAGCCGGAGAGTGCCGTTGCAGATTCGGAGCTTTGCGCAAGCTAGAAATTAAAGTTTCAGAGCGGGGAGAAGCTGTGAAGACAGGATTTTGCCAGTTTATGAACTTGCATTTCAGGGGGATTTGATTTGCATATAGAAAAGGCGCACGGAATGAGAAGCTATGTGAACGTGCTCCAGTTGAACAATGACCAGCAACCTCCTCTGTGGGAGCCGTCTTCAAATGTGTTCACTCGGATTTAATGTTCTCGTCTTGTCGTTGTAGACCTACGAGGAGACCGTGTTCTCATTGAGCTTTACTTGTAATCATTTTTACAGTGTGTGGGTCTCTGGGTGTGGGCTCCCTTCTACTGTACCTTTCCGTGCGTCAAAAGAAACTGATTTTGAAAAAGAAATAGCATTTTACTTTTAATTACAGCCTAACTTTGTGGCAGTGCTTGTGGGAGGCCCAGATGAGACAGACGATCGTCAATCTGGTCTCCAAGCCCCTGCTAAAACGTTTCATTACACGTAACATAAAGGATGATTATAAAGCAGCTTTGATGAGTGCTTCAAGTAATATTTTCACTTCGTATCAGCAGCCGTAAGAAAGAAAGAAGCGTACACTGAAGCACGGCAACAATGTTGCCGAGGGTCAGGAAGAGACTGGCGGGGACTGGACACAATATTTGCTTCAGAAAAAGATGATTCTTCATTGTGATGCTTTCCAGTGGTCTGGTTGACAATCCCTCCATTTTGGGTGTGGCATGGGACATGGCCTCAAAAAGGCATGAAGAGTGAGTGGAAAAGAAGACAATAGGATAACGCTCATACATTTCCCACCTGTCCTGTTCACCTCTCCTCCCACTCGCCAACGTTTGCTCGCAATTTGAGAGCAAGAAAAACAAGAAACACCATAAGCAAAAAAAAAAAAGAGCCACAGCTGATGTATGTTTACAGACACTTATTCGGACTAACTTTGCTCTGTTCTCTGAGAAAGAATGGGGGGGGGAAAGTGTCTCTCTCTATTTCCAAAGCAGATAGTGACACACCTAGACCAAACATGTCCTGCAGTCCTTAAAACCTACTTTCCATCCATCCATCCATTTTCTTTATACCCTTGTCCCTTAATGGGGTCGGGAGGTGCTGGTTCCTATCTCCAGCTAATGTTCCAGGTGAGAGGCGGGGTCACCCTGGACAGGTCGCCAGTCTGTCGCATGGCAACACAGAGACACACAAGACCAACAACCATGAACACACACATTCACACCTAGGGACAATTTAGAGAGGCCAGTTAACCTAGCAGTCATGTTTTTGGACTGTGGGAGGAAACCGGAGTACCCGGAGAAAATCCACACATGCACAGGGAGAACATGCAAACTCCATGCAGAAAGGCCCGGTCCAGAAATTGAACCCAGAACCTTCTTGCTGCAAGGAAACAGCTCTACCAACTGTGCCACTGTGCAGCCTGACCTACTTTCCAGCAACTTTAAATTGCATTCCTTATTCAACACACCTGAACCAAACAAAGGGCCTCTGCATACTTGAATGACTGCTGATTGGGAAATTCAGCCATTTGATTCAGGTGTGTAAGAGAAGCGATGCAACTGGAAGTTGCAGGAAAAGTAGCTTTCAAGGAATGAACTGTCTTAATTTCCTTCCATGTCACAATATTGACACTTGTGGTTGCAACATAAAATAGAATAAAAACAGAATAGAAATACCCTTTATTGTCTCGCTGTATAATGAATCTCAGGCGCAACAACTTCAGCAATGTGGGAGAAAAAGTGAAAATATCCAAGTGGTATGAGTACATTTGCAAGGTGTTTGGGATTATGCAACTAGTGCATTTAAATTTAAGGAAACAAGTGAGCAAATTGAAAATATTTTAAGCTCTTAAAAAAAATCTAATAATTTAGTTTCATTATTAAAGAGTTAATTTTTCTAGATGTTCATTTTTAAATCCCGGCTTTCTGAAAGGCCTCTAGAGCAGAAATAATTGAACAACCATTCCCAGTTTATCGACTGGCCAGAACACTGTGATTTAATTCCCTGGACAAAACATGTGAATGAGTTTCTAAAATGAAATTTGACGTACCTTATTAGCGATTAATTAGCTCAGACAATGAACAGGAAAAACATTACTGATTAATTTTACCTCCGGGTGACGATAAGTGTAGAGCTCTCTCCCTCCGGGGGTGGGAGCTGACTTTTTTCTTCTTCTACTCGGTATTTAACTTTAATAGCATTTTATCTTGCGAATTATCATGTAGATTTAATACACTTTAGTGATTTCTGTCGTGAACGAGGTTAAAATGTGTCGTTTCGTGTTTGGAGAGCCCGAAGTGCCACGGCTATGCTTGAAGTCTTGATGTATCCCTTTATGATGCTGAGAGCCTCTGTGGCAGCTTGCCTCGTCCTCGTCACTGCCAGCCTCAGTGTGATACTGTAGGCTGCCAGTCTTTTCTTTCTGAACAGCCCTCGTGTTTGCGCTCTCCAGCACACCAACGCCTTCTTTTTCTTTTGCTTTGCGGGCCTCGACATCACATTCATTTACTGAATAAACAAATCTTTTGTGTGTGTGTGTCATTTTATGTAAACTGTGTCCGACTGTCCTTTTCAAGTGTTTTTGGCCTTAAACTTGGATTACTGTGGGCAACCCCAACGTCCGCCTGCTTCCTGCTGCCGCCTTTTCTTCCCTCACCGAAATCCACGCAGTGGGGCTTTGTCTGCAGTTGTTGTGGTCAGACTGTCACTGTAAAGTCCACATAAGGCATTTGTCCAAGCCCTGAGTCATTGGACAGCCACTTCAGTTGACCTGAAGGGGGGGAGCGGGTGGGGGAGTGAATGTCTGTGGCTTGTGTTTCTGCAGATGTTCAAAAACACACATTTTCAAGACAGAAGAGGAGGAAACGCTTGTTTTTCAGTGGTTTCCATGTTGCCCTTGCTATGTGTTGACATTCTGTTCCTCCTTACTAGGGAGGAGTTAGTTTCTAACTACAGGAAATCAGTGAAAGGTCAAGAAAAAGAATTTAAAAATCACTGTGATCATCAATAACCTAAAGTATCAGTAAACTTAAACCAAGGAGGAAAATATCTGTGGCATCATCTCAAGATAAAGTCTTGAAAACAGGTTAACATTAAATTTCCAGTAAGATGTTAAAATCAAGAACACAACTATAAACCATACTGGGGTGCAACATTGAAATTCTGATAGAGTCCGGAGCAATATTTATATATACATCCACTTGAACATAGATATTTGGATAACAAGAAGCATATTTGTCCTTACTGCCTCAACCTTTCTTGTTCTAGATCAGTTAGGATTGCCAAAATCATTACTGTTTCCTTAATGCCATATTCATAATTTATCACTTTCTTCCATTTCAAAAGGTTAGATTTCTTTAGTATTTTGCATATTTGTTTTAAACTGTATGACTCTCCTTCCACAACCTTCTTACAATAGTTTGCTGGGATATTGACTCATGATTACAAGCTCTCCCTTTGTCTTAAAAAAATAATAATTATAATAACGGTGGCATCTTGGCTGATTTATTCTTTTTCAGACCACAGTACATATTTCTAAAAATGCATCTACTTGCCCCTGAGTGCGTTTGCAAACTGTAATTGGACTTTTAATTGTGGCTTCTTCCTTTCTGACTTTAATTAATTGATGTTACACGGTCTTGATGTCTTGACAGTATCAACCAGAATGTTCACAAAGTCTTGTCCTAGTGCTGAAACAAGTTCCACCTTCAGGACACCAAACGGGTCTCCTTCCTGAAAACTAGAACTGGACATTCACATTAAGCAATAAATCAATTAATTGCTTGATAAAATAAAAAGAGCTTGATTGTTTCCACTTTGATGATTAATATTTTTTGAAGGGCAATTTTGTTTAGAGACCACTAATCCATTTTATTTATGGTTTTGGGTGTTTGTTTTTTTTGTTTCCATTTCATGAGTTATTCTTGGTTGTTGTGTTTTATTTTGAATATTAAAAAAATTCTTCTAGTTCCAGTGTAGAGTGTTCTTTAAAAAATTAAAGTTTATTGGCTTTTGAGAAGGCAAACTTGCATTATTACACCATTATCTGAGTACTACTCAGAAATACCCTCAAATCAACAATTATATCATTTATCACAATAATTTGTGGGGCAGTTTATTGCCGTGACAGGCCTAACTTTTATCTAGTGTCAGCCATCCATGTGTTGAGCTTGACTGTTTTTGCAAAGGGGAATGAACAAAAATATCAGTGAAGCTAGTAGTATTAGAAAATATTAGAAAAAGACTGGCAGCTTTAATTACAAAAAAAACAACATGATTCTTATAAACTCTTGCATGCCTCACATTTTTGTTCCTTCAGATATAAATATTTGGCCAGGGCAGAGGAGCACATACCAGCACTCGATGTGTTGTTAAATCAGATGCATTATGTCATGTAGCAAAGATAAAAAAATATCTGAACCTCTGTTGCTGTGACACCTTTGTAGTTTTTTCAGGCAGACATAAATCAAATGGGCTGTGACAAATAGGATAATTTTCTGAAAGCACTTATACGGAGAGTCAAGTGTCCCCGTGCTCAGGGTGTGCAGGGAGAGAGGCATGTCCTTCGGAAGACCTTGCCTGATAAATGTATGTACATTTATGCATCCCCTCAGACAGGGAAGGTCTGCAGCTATGGGAGAAAATTAGCAGGTACATTTCCTCCCTTACAGACCATAAATCGTTTGCACTTTAGGATGTTCATGTATCTCATCAATGCATTCAGATGTCATAAACTTAATGCAAAGGACCCATTAATTTGAGTACTGGCAGGAAAGCCCAACATTTTAAGTGATTTATCTGTGGAGCTACAGGAAGCAAAAAAAAATAATAAAATAAATTAAAAAAGAGGAATTGCTTTTCCTGTTCTGCACAGCATCAGTCATCATTCTCAGGCTGGCACCTTACTTCTCCGGACCTTTAATGGATACAGGGGCTTTTTAAATTTATCGCGGTTTGAATGCAACTTCCACCACTTTGATTGCATCCCAGATAAGTACCACAATCTGATTTCTGCATTATGTAAGGTGGGGAATGCAAATGGGCGTATTGAGTTGGAGGGAAAGTGGCAGAAAGTGAGAGATGGAAAGTGGTGTCACATGGAGGGATAACAAATTAAAAGACTAGTCAGCTAGAAAGACTGGGAACAACAAAAAAAGGAAAGATTAAATGCGTAAAGAGGGGAACAAAAGAAGCCACTTAGTCTGGATGAGCCTCTCTTGACCCACTCTGTGAGAAATAGTAATGGAGCAGACAGCCAGCTTTGAACCCAGTCCTGTACCTCACACTCAGAAGGAGACTGTCTGCTGGCACTGAGCGCATGGGGAGGGGATAAGCAGTAAGAAGCTGCAGGAGAATCCTCAGGTTTGGCCAGGACAGTTCGAGCCTTGAGCCGGACTTTTCCCAGCTCCTCACTGGGCCAGCAGGCCTGTCAACCCCCTGCCAAATCTGGAGCTCATTTGTGGAATATAGTGTGTCTTCCTGCCGTGGCAAGGCAGGATGCGGGTCTGAGCAGAGTGTAGGATCAAAGTCTGCTCATTTCTCAGTGTCACCTGGTAATAACACTCATTTCTCCTGCCAAACTGGATTCCACTCATATTTCTCAAGCAAACTCGGGACAAACCCGTTCATCTCTCGGCTCAGTTAAAGAAAAAAATACAGCAATTTGCACAAGTAGCCGTACATCTTAGAACTGTTTTATATTTTATCGTGTTACATCTAAAAATGTTAATGTGTTTGGGGGGGGGATTTTCTGCTACATTTGGGAGTGATTTCAAGTTTATGTTTGCCGTGATTTTTCCTAAAGATCACTATGAGATGATCTACGAGGTTCTTTAAATGCAAAATCAGACTTTATGTTTCCCATTTTCAACTGACCTTTAGATAAATGTCAATGTTAGCCATCCATTTCCAAATAAACAACCCAGCTTAGTTTTAGCTTTGAAAAGATTTTCAAGAGTCAGAATCAAAGGTAAGATAAACCACAGTAAAAACAGTGGAGCAGAGATTCATCTTCAAGCAAGGCAAGGCTATTCGCAGCAGTAAAACAATTCAAAGTATTTTACATAATAAAAATATTGTAATAAAATTTGTTTTCCAGTGATTACTACACAAAGGTAACTCTTAAACAAATGGGGTTTTTAGCCTTGATTTAAAGTTAAACTCACCCCAAATCAACTTTTTTTTCTAATAAACTGTCCAAATAGGTCATTTAGTGTTTTAGCTTTACATTTCTGTGTGATTATTGACATTTTTGTGCAATTCTTTTAGTTTGGCATTATTTTATGCTGTGATTTCTATATCTTAAACTTAAAGTGCAACTAAGCCTCCCATGAAAGCCAAACCCTCTGGCAAATTTTGAAAAACTTCCAAGAAAGTGGGCGGAGCCAAGAGTCACTGAGCTGCACCGGCAAGTTTGGGGTTATGCAGGACTGGTCAAGATGAAAAATGATAATTTATCCACTTTGTCATCAAACTTGGTGACTTTTTAGAAACTCTCCAACAAGAGTTGGTAAAAGTTGCTTGTTTACTTAAAAAAGCAACAAGCAACACATCTAGCAGCATTTTCTGTTTAATCTGAGACTTTTTATTTTGACATGTGCATTTAAGGACATTTTTATTCATTCCAGCTTTTAGTTAGATTTGAGGTTTTACAATATGCTTTCGTGATTTTATTATCTTTTGTTTTGACTGTGTAATTTTTTGGGGGTCAATTTTTCTTGTGAAGTATTATGGAATTTGTCTCTGAAAATGTACTACATAAACCTTTACATACGTTTTTACTTTGATGATTTATTGGAGAAGGGGAAAGTCAGGGGTCAATTATGCACCAAACTGTGTAGGTTTCTGGTATATCTAATCCCACTGCAGGCTGTGATGGGGTTTAGACACTTTGCAGTGCTCTGTATTTTATAGACAGTAGTGCTTTGTTCTTTTTTGTCCAGAACTAAATAGATGATTTGATGGTAAACTTGTAAATACATGTATATTTTAAATGATCTTTTACCAATCATTTGGGAGGTTAAGAAGAAACAACGAGGTAACAAAAGCCTTAAATCTTCAGAAAACATGCCATTTTCCAAATTGTTGTGGTTTCAGACCACATACTTACAGGACTGACCAGAGTCCAACCAAAGGAAAACTAAATGTCAGATTTTTTTTATATTATGATTGAGAACATAATCAACAAATGTATTCCTACAGCAAATAATTTAAGCATTTCTTGGCCGAGTGAAAGGTCCCAAAGTCTAAATCGATACAAAGCATTTAAAGAGGAGTACGTCATTAAATGTGCAAAACATTAAACAAGATTGAATGAACTTTATCGATCTACTATTACAAGCATTATTTTCTGTTTTGTAATACATTTACAAAGCATAGCCTTTTTTTCTTTCTTGAAAGTTGTAATTCATCCAATCTGACAGAGCTTCAGCTAGTTGAGAGGAATGAGTAGAAATCTCAGTCAAAATGTGACTCTATGAAGCACTCCATATTTAAAATGCAAATATGTTCCCCTTGGTTCTGTTTCACAATGATATACTGCTTTGTTTTCATACAATACAAATGTAAATCACTTGCAAAAAGAAAAAAAAGAGGAGTGTGAATATTTTTCTAAGGTGTTCAAATTTATGGGCACGTTTAAAGTGGTTGTACTGAGAGGAAAATCATCTACATATTGACTTGACAGCTCTTTAGAGTTTTGGTTCTCCTAAAGTCCAGCTCAAATCTGTTCCTTTCCCAACGTTTTAGGCGTCTTTTTGTCCTCCCACGGCTTTACTTTGGTAAGAACACAGCACCACCTAGTGGCAAATGATAGCATAAGCTCGATTCGTTCACAATTCAAAAACACAGTTAAATCAATTAAATCACATATTTAAATGTTTCTAGCATGTCAGCGGGTTAATAATGATCACACAGAAGACCAGCTTGTGGAAAGAAGATCAGGTTGTTGTTCGTCTGGAGTGTTGGGTCCAGTTCCTCTCATTCTCCTCTGATTGGGACAAATTTGCTGCCCTATCAAGCACATTAACACCATGATCACAAAAGCTGGTGTTGTTACTTTTTGACAGTTTGGGAAGAGGCAAAGTCCGCCAGGAAAATATAAGATCAGCAGATTCATAAGACTAGTCAGCAGAGGGAAACATTAAGTGCTTTAAAATATTCTAGTAAACCATGTCACTGATTTTGAATTTAATAAAAGACATTTTTGCCAACAGCAGCAGATCACATGGCTCCCAAATCAAACTAGATTCTTTTTTTTTATTATTCTTGGATCTGAGCCTGTTTCTTTTTGCCCTTTGACCGGAGTAGCCAACAGAACAGTGGTTATTCATATCCTGGTTAAGTCTGCCTGTGTCGGCTCTTGGAGCTCCAGCTCCTTGCCACTTGTTGCGAATTTCCTCAAACTCTTAACGGGCTTTAATCAACATCGTGTTTTGTTCTTTTTTTATCTTAAACTCCACTTTTTTTCTTAAACACATTTTTAGACAAAAGTAACTCTGCAAACAGCCAGCATCTTTACCAGTTACCTTCTGAGACTTAGAGGTTGTCATCAATTACTGTCTACTTGACAATTTAACATTTTTCCTATGAGAAATTGACATAAACCATTCATATAAGTAGTAGTCATAAATCTATATCATAATTTACTTATTTTAGTGATATTTTTCAATTATTGAGATGAACCTGTAGAGTCCCTACTCTATTCCCACACTGAAGACCCCTGTAGTTTTCCTTATTTAACTAAACTTATACAATACAATTATCTTAGTGCACTGTTAAAACAGGAAAATATTTTATTCACATCTACATGAATGTGATAATATGCGTTTAAATTTGCTTTGAGATCACATTTGATAGGAACTGGTGTATCAATAAGTCATTTGTTTTGCTTAACGTTTTGTAACTACATACGTTTGAACCAAAAAAATAAAAAATAAGGTTGCTTAAAAGACTTCTGTACAAAAAGCAAACAAGTAAATAAAATAAATAAAAATTATTTCTAAAAATCCCTTTGGGTGAGTTTTAATTTAACTTCAACTGAACATCTTTGGCTCATCGCTCAAAAATAAAAAAAAGAATATCAAGAGACTTTGTTGAAACAATTTATTTGGAAAACAATGGGTTCTATTTTAATGTCAGGTGTCTTCAAAAGGACCATCTTCACATACATCCTGCACAGACAGCAAATAGTTAAAACTAAGCCAGCCTCCGCCAGCACCACTGACATCCAAACATTCTTTCATTTATTCTAAAGCAGCGTCGGAAGCGACGTTTCTCACATATTTTCTTTTCAATAACGGTTACAGAGAGAACGTATGAAATTTGGTCAGTTGAATTATGGATTATTGCGACTTTAGTTTTGAAAAGTGGTAATTACAGTGGAAATGCACAATTACATAAATATATATATTTATAAAAAAAGAGAGAAAAACCTAAATTGCAAGATATCTAGACTTTTGACCTCTTTTGTAACAAGATTGTTTTCAGAACGTGTTGGCAGAAAGCAGTCGAGCTGAAAGAAATGCAGCAGTGTAAACAGTTAAATGATAACCTGTTATTGGGTAAGTTCTATTAGAATTGGAGCTGTAGATGCAAACACAGCTTGACGTTAACATATCAGACTAAATGTAAAGGATGGTGGAAGACGGAGGGTTTGACATTACTCAACCTGTGTGGTGGGAGCTTAAGATGATTTACATAAAAAAAAGGTGCATTTGCTTCTTCACTGTCCTATAGGAGGTCTTTTCCCTTCTTGACCAGACCATAGGCTTCAGTAGTAACACTGTTTCTATATATTTTTTTTTAAACTGAAGGTTTCTGAAAACCCTCCCACAATTATTTATAGTTAAAATCACACACGGTAAACTGAAGCACATCAAAAGTTTAAGATCTTCCTGCAACTTCTCCTTTGGAAACCAAACTATATCCTCTCTCTGTTCTGCAGCAGTTACTCTTGCAAAGGTGTCTGTGTATCTTCAAACAATTCCTACTAAAGATTCTTTCGAAGAACCTGAAAACGGCCTCGAAAGTAAGAATACAATCTAAATGAAAGCGACTAAAACATTATATGTGGCCTTCCTTGGCCTCAGGAGGTTTGGTGCTACGTTTTCTTTTCTTTTTAGAAGGACATGATGGTCCTCTGAATGATGTCGATGCATTCCTGGAGCTCATGCTCTCGGATGACCAGAGGCGGGGCCAGTCGGATGATGTCCCCGTGGGTGGGCTTGGCCAGGAGTCCGTTGTCCCGAAGACGCAAGCAGACCTTCCAGGCATCGTAGTCTGTTAAGTATGGAAGACAAAGCAACTTACTGACTTGTAAGGTTCAATATACAGAACGTCAGGTGTCGCAATAGTCCATTTAAAACTCTGTGTGTTCGCACTGTAGCCTGAAGTAAGCCAATTCCGATTTTTTTGACGTAATGCGACCTGTATCGTAACACGGTATTTGCCAACATTTTGACTCATGCAAAGCTTGGTCTCTGTTCTCTCAGAAATAGTTTTCTACCTCACCTTTAGTCTCTTTGATCACGATTGCATTGAGGAGGCCTTTCCCTCTGACTGTTGTCACAATGTCTTTGGGCAGTTTGCTCAACTCAGACCGCAAAAGTTCTCCCATCCTTTGAGCGTTTTCCGCAAGCTTCTCTTCCTCCATCACCTGGGGATATAAAAAAAACAACAAAAAACGCCTTTTTGGTTTAATACATATGCTCAGATAAAACACGTTTGATATAGAGAAAGACTCAAGAAGGCAAAAGTGACTTTAAAGTTAAAACTGCTGCGAAATGTTCACCTCTAAAGCTGCTATAGCGACACGACAAGCCACAGGGTTCCCTCCGTATGTGGACCCGTGCTCCCCAGGCTTAATGGTCAGCATGACATCATTGTCACTAAGGACTGCAGACACCTAAGGGGAATCGAAAACAGCTGAAGTTAAAGCCAACAAGGGTGCAATCAAGTGCCATCTGATGAAATTACAGATAATGCTCACTGGATAAACTCCTCCGGAAAGAGCTTTGCCCAGTATCACCAAATCCGGGCGAACACCTTCGTGGTCGACGGCCAGGCGCCGGCCCGTCCGTGCCAGGCCCGTCTGGACCTCATCAGCGATCCACAGCACCTGCAAAAACCACAAGGGTCTTTCTTTTTTGTTTTTTTTAGTGACTGCAGAAACATCTACACTCAGTGATGTTGTCACGGTCAGCACGGTTCTGATCGGTTTCTGATGCAGCAGTAAGATCACCTCAGGCCGTTTCACGCTAAACCACAGCCAAGGACTCCCTGTGAGCAAGTAGTTGTTGTTATTGGCAACAGTTCAGTTTGGAAATGGACAAAAGGATAAAAATTATTCTGGGACTCGAGACACAGCCAATAACTTTCTTTGAACAAATACTGTCTGTCGGCAATATCCTCAAAACGGCTCCACTTCAGATTTGATTGCAATTTGGGTCTCAGAAGTTTGAATGAATCTCCCAGTAAATGAATCCACTCCTGGGGTCAAGTACTACGATTACATGTCACTAAGAAAGTTCATCTCTGTGCTTGCTGACACAGCTACAAAATATCCATCTGCAGCACTTCCCACACACAATGTTAGCTTTCTAGGGAAAAGAACATGCTGTGGTCACAGAAACAGGCTCTTCTTAGAAGTATTTGCTGGATGCCTTTTATCTGAGAATCTTATCAAACTCTGCTATTTAGTTTACTTTCATTCGTCACGCTTGGTTTCCACAAAATTTCAGGGTTTTTTTTTTTCCCATGACATATTTTGGTGTTGAGAATTTTTAAAAGGAAGATTTCCTTTTATATTAAAGCAAGATTCAGAAAGCTTAATAAAACCTTCGATTTGTCTACTCCTGGAAGGACGATTTATATCTGTTGGCAGCTTAAAATTAAACAGAGAATATTAAGGAAGATCCCTTCTCCTTGCAGGAGATATGAAGTTAATTTTCAACTACAATGAAGGTCTGCCAAACCTTCCAAAAATGTTTTGGAAAAAATATGCCGATGTCAAATCAAAAGTAGGTGGTTGTGCAGGTGTGTGTAGATTACACACACCTGAACCTGGAGCTCTAGTGCAGGAATGTCACTGAACAGGAAAAGCTCGAACCCGGGCATGTACGGCCCAAAGCGGTAAATCTAAAAACATTTAGCCATCAAACACCTTACAGGTATGTAAAAATACTTTAAAAACTTACTTTGCATAAAAGCTGCAAGCACTCAACATTCTGTCTGACAAATGGACTGATTTTGAATGGATGGATACAAATTTTTAAAAATGGGGCATTTAATAAGATTAGAAAACGCCGATGTTTTTCCATGCTCTCTTCCGGTTTTCCATAATTATCCAGACCTGGGAAATAACATCAACATAATACTGTAGATTCTGTTTAAATCTTGCTAGTTGCAGTGCACCTTGCTATTCACAAACATTTTTAGTTCCTTGGCATAAAGGTGGAGGTTTTTATTATATCCTTGATACTAACATCAACCCAGTCATTATACTCTTTAGTTCTAGTGCCTTCGTATGGACTTACATTGTATTTTGTGCAAAGTTCTCTGACTTTGGTCAGGTAGCCTTGATCAGGCACAACCACGCCTGCTTCTCCTTGGATGGGTTCCACCATGAAGGCTGCAACATTTTGGTCCTGAAGAGCTTTCTAGATAAAGGGAGGGGCAAAGGGCAAGTTAAGATTTTTAGACACATTAATCCGTGGAAAGACAATGTCTCAACTCAGAGTCAATGTTTCTCAACATTCTGCAAAATAGGTTAACCCTAAACTAAGCTGAACTGTATTTGCACAAGCTAAGCTGTTCCATGTAAAAAAAAAAAAGAAAACAATTAAAGAAAACCCCATAGAACCTGTACCTCTAGTGCAGGAATGTCATTGAACGGGACAAGCTCGAACCCGGGCATGTACGGCCCAAAACCCTCGTAGCTGCTGGGGTCAGTGGAGCTGGAGATGGCAGCCAAGGTGCGACCCCAGAAGTTTCCCTCTGAAGAAAGAAAGAGAGCGAAATCCAGCTTCAACAACGACCTCACCAAACTCTAGACAAAATAAACTGTGGCATTCTGGAAATATGCCAACACAGGATGGCGACTGGCCTGCGAAAACGATCTTGGCCTTATTGTTCGGGACCCCCTTCACGCTGTAGGCCCACTTCCTGGCGAGCTTACAGGCTGTCTCACCGCCTTCAACCCCTAAATCCATACAAAATAAGAAGTAAGTAAGTAAGTAACAGCAGGAGCTCCTTGATTTTATGTCAAAGAAATTTGAAAGACCCGTCCAAAGGTGAACTTCAGGACTTGCCTGTATTCATGGGTAAAACTTTGTCATATCCAAACATGTTGGTGATGTACTCTTCATAGGCTCCGAGCACGTCATTGTAAAACGCTCTGGAGGTCAAGGCGAGCGTAGAGGCCTGCTTGGTGAGCGCAGAGACGATCTTAGGGTGGCAGTGACCCTGATTTACTGCACTGTACGCACTGAGGAAGTCATAATACCGGTTGCCTTCCACATCCCACACATAGATGCCTTTAGTGCATAAAAATAAAAAGTAAAATTAGTTCTTCAATGTGGATCAGCATTATTCATAGAAGATTTGCACGTGTTTGAACTCACCCTCTCCTCGCTCCAGGGCCACAGGGAGCGGATGGTAGTTGTGCGCCCCGTGCTTCTCCTCGCGGGCGTAGATCTCCTCTGAGGTGAGCTTGGTCACGGCGGCGGGCCGGACGCGTGTGTGGACGCTCCTGCGGAGAATCAGCCCGGCACGGCTCAGGCTTCTGAGTTGAAAAATCATTCCCTTCATGCTTGCTGTTTTGTGTGGTTGGGCACAGAAAAAGAAAGAAAGAAAAAAAAAAGAGCTTTGATATCTAAAGAGATTGTGAAGATCGTTATTCAGTGGAAACACATTTTAGGTTTTTGTAGCAAAATGTAAAAATATGACATTTAAATTGTGCAAAATGCAAATGTCACAGAAACTAGTCTGTTTTGGAACTGCTGTAATATCTCTGCATCAACTAGAGAGACATGAAACTGTGTGAATTTACCTTAAGGGAAACTCTAACAAACATTACTGTTACACTATTTCCAAACATAACACTGTACATGTGTACTTATTAATTTGCACCCAATGCCATATTTACAAAATTGACAATTTTGAATATTTTCCAGATATTCTGTCGCTTGTCTTAAGACTAGCACAGACCTGATGCAACTTTAACTCATTATTTTTTTCTTTAGCGACAACTGCTTCAAAATTTCTTACAGGATTAGAATGAAAAGGGCTTTGCATGCTGCTCATGCCAGCAACGCCTCTCAGCAGGACAATCTGATATCTTGTTTCTGCTATGCGCTTAATTAAACATAGGACCTAAATAATTTGTTCACCCCTGCAAACTCTGCAGTGTCAAGTTTAGTTTCCAGCAGATACGAAAAGCTGATATGAGAGGAAAATACCAAAAGTACCTTTGGGAAAAGGATAAGACAGCATTAACTAAAAACAGGATAATCAAAAACTTTTGGGCTGGAAGATTATCCTGGACATATTTTATTTTACATTAGGGATGATCGTTACGTTTAAATGAATACATTTATTTATTTCAATATTTGTACATACAGACAACCTAATGACTTGGAGAAAATGAATTAAACTTAAGTGGTTAAAAAGACATCTATTGCTACACGAGTTTCCATAGATTATTGAGGATTTGCAGGTCTGCTGAACCAAGCTTCTCTTTCATGTCCAATACAAAGGAAGGGACTGGCTACCAGTTAACAAAAGCAGCGACACTGCATGCAGTTCCAGATTTTTCTATTTGCACAGAAATGAAAAGTGTACAACTCTGGTTTGAAAGAAGAAAAACGACTTGATTTGATGGCGACTTTTAGGAGATTTGGACTTTTTATAATAAATAAACACCTGAAATAATAAATACATCTTGAACTTTTGAGTATTGCAGAGTTTAATTCCTGAAAGAAAGGGGAGAAAAGTAGTTGGCATTGTGAAAGTTGTGGAAAGCTGCAGTATCTACAATATGACACCTTTAAAATGAAGACATCAGAGTTTGTCAATCAACGAGCTGAAACTTCAATAAAGCAAACATCCACCATCTATGGGGGAGCCGACCTGAGCCTGGGCTCATCCCTCAGTCCCTGACAGCTGATAGGTTCCTGAGGCGCTGCTTCCACCGCACCCACTGACCCCACCGTGCCAAGCTAAATAAAGACCTGCGTGATCATTTTCAACCGGTTCTGTTCAATCCTGCGCATCCAGACATTATGCAACACGGAGTATCTCTTGGTAAATTTCGAGAGCGGTTACATATCGGGAAGACCTGAAACAGCCTCAGGAAGCCTAACCGCCTGCATTAGTGTCAAAAAATAACAAATGCGTTCAAAAAATGAATGTCAACCGTATAAATAGCCGCGTCTCGCGAGACTAATCATACTAGTAGTTCAGAGCCTTGTGCTGATCATCAGTTGTTCTGTTTTTTTTTCCCCTGCTGGTCTCAATCAATATTTTAAACTCAGTCTAGCAAAAATAAAACAAAGAAGAAAAAAGATTGAAAATGTACCTTGTGTAAACAGAACAGCAGTTCAGAGACCCTCTTTGTTGACGTTCACTCACCCCGCTGAAAAATATGATGCGTGTGCTGTTCCGGTGCGGATTATTTGACTGTCCAACGTACCAACTGGGGTTCTTTGTGCGTGCTTACGTCAGTGGAGACGCACGCCTCCATTGTGCAATCTTAGCCGATGATTTCGTGGATATACTCCATGCCTAACTACCAGAACTAACCTGTTTGTCATAATGTAAGACATAAATATTATACATGATATCTAAGTATCTATGCCGCTTAATGTTATTTATCTAACGACAGTTGGTAATCACATAGTTAGGTATTATGTAACGATCTCGAAAATGTCTAAAAGCCACATGTGTGTATAAAATCCCACGTGAGACTCTATGGAGTCCTATTAGAGCCAAAGAATGTAGATTAAATTCTACAGGCTAACATTAATCTATAAAGGCAGTAAAAAAAAATAAATAAATACAGTCAGTGTAAAAAAAAGCATTGTATTGTATAAAACAAAATATAAGAATGAATCAATACGCAATATAGAGTTAGTGTGAACCCAAAATAATCCTTGGTTATTTGTTCAAAATTCAACTGGGTTATGTGATCACTGCTGCTTACGTGAAAAGAGTATTAGGACAATCTGCATGTTCCTTTAAATCAATTACAATATGAAGTATACTCCCAACTGAGTCAGAACTATGCAAAGACAAAAAAAATGTATTATGTAGCAACTAGATGTGTCAAATATCTAGATGTGTCAACATTAAAAATAAATGGAAGAAACAAAAAACAAACAAACCCAAAATGAAACAAAAGTAATCTCTATTTAATTAGATGTCATCAGTGCAGGGTTGAGCACAAGATAATAGGTTTTTATGTTTTAAGTGCCTTCTACTGAATGTACTTTTTATGACACATATTATAGCACCGCCTTTAAATGGTATAAATTGAGTCAGTGTTGCTCTGTGTTTTAGGGAATGCAGATAGAAAATAGCTCAAAGTCCTAAAGTCTGATGAAAAAAGCATCTCTTCTTATAGATATTATTGGTCCTCCTTAAACAAACTAAACAAAATATTTACAGCATGCATTCATGGAGTCATTGCTTATGATCCAGAAAGGGAACACCTCAAAGAAGCACTTAATAAATTAAAAATTAACTAAACAATTAAAAATATTTTTCAAATTAATATAATTTAAATAAAAGATGAAGATTTTTTTTCTGTCCACCTTCATAGGTGGTCTGCCAACTACCATAAAACACTATAAGAATATATATGTATTCACTTTCTATGACAGTACACCATAGTATATAGTGTACTCTATGGGTTATAGTGGCTTCAACCATAGTATATTTTTATATATTAACACTTTTTTGATTTACTTTTGTTTCTTTTATTTAACCTAAAGCCAACATATTTGCATTCATATTCTCTTTTGCATTTACACACTTTTTTTTTTATTTTTATGGCATGGTTGTAGTTCCATACAGGTTATCTTCGCCACGTTACGGGTCACGCAGGCGCAGTACAGAGAACGTCATGGCGGACACAGGCTGGCCAGGCTGTGCGAAGAGTTTGAAAGGTGTTATTTTGGACTTGTGTGGCGTTTTGTATGACAGCGGGGAGGGAGACGGAGTTGCTATCAATGGCTCCATAGAGGCTGTGAAAAGGTGAGTGTATGACTGTTTGCTTGTTACGTTGTTTGAGAGGTTAAAGTTTATTTTTGCAAAAGTTCATCTGACCTACAACGGTAGTGCGCATTTTCTTATGGGATAGAAAGTCAATAGTTGCGTATGCAATGCATGCATTTTGCATTGATTTAGCCATTTATGTCAATAGCACAAGAACAGGCAAACTTTATGTTGCTGAAATTGAGTTTATCCCAGTAACCTTCATATAACTCTTGCTTTTTTTTATAGACTCAAAGAATCAGACCTGCAGCTGCGTTTCTGCACCAATGAGACCCAGGCAACAAGAGAGAAGTTCGTAGCCAAACTCCAAAGACTGGGCTTTGACATTTCTGTATCTGAGGTCTTCCCTCCTGCCCCTGCAGCCATTGTTGTTCTCAAGGAGCGGGGTTTGAGGCCCCACCTTCTGGTGCATGACGGTAATGCAACTAAATATCCTAAAAAAATAAAAATAAAAAAGCAAAAATAAACAAAGCTGTTCTGAGAAAATCTTAAGAGGCTGGAGGTTGCATATCACTCTGAACAGCCCATAACCCTGTCGTCATGGTGGCCAGAGGTAGTAAAAGCATGAAGCTATTCTTCTGCATGGTCAATCTAAACATTAATAAAGTAATAAAAAGAATAGTTCTATTAAAAACAAAATTCTCACCTGCTCATTCAAATATGACTTTTTGTTCTTTTTTTGTTTGTTTTTTGTTTTTTTTTGCAGGACTTCTCCCTGAGTTTGATGCCGTAGATAAGACCAACCCAAACTGTGTGATCATTGGAGACGCAGCTGAAAACTTCTCGTACCAGAACTTAAATGAGGCATTTAGGGTTTTGATAGGACTGGAAAAGCCAGTGTTATTCTCCCTTGGCCAGGGGTAATAATTTCTTTTAAGTGCAAGACAAGACTCAATGTATTTCACAGATTTAGCTAAATGCTTAGGATTCTTTTTTTTAAAACTGCTTTCTTAGGAGATACTACAAGGAGACGGATGGGTTAAAACTAGATGTTGGTGTTTACATGAAGGCCCTTGAGGTATGTTTTTTTTTGTATCACTTGTTCAGTTTGGCAGTAAGAAATAATTCTATCACAATGCCATCCTACTTATAACCTGAAGTTTCTTTTCCTTTCTAGTATGCTTGTGATTTAAAAGCAGAAGTAATCGGGAAGCCATCACCAACGTTCTTCCAGAGTGTTCTCAGTGACATGGGACTGAAACCACATGAGGTAAGTAACGAGAAATGATGCTGTATGTGGTCAGAGAACGCAGATGAAGATTTGTCCTTAGAATTACACTAATTAGTTGGGTCAAATATGAGTTCAAATTTAAGAGGAATTTGATTTGACCGACTCATAATCATATGGTTCCTAACACAAAGTGATGGATTGAATTAGTCACTTCCTGATCTGGATAATTATGGTCGTACGTTCTTAAATTCATCCGTTTGTCCATCCGATTGTACAATTTTCTATCCGCAAATTTGCTCATCTGTTTGTCATCCATCTTTCTGTCCATCCAATTTCACATTTATCCGTCCGTCCATCCACCTACCCACACCTGCATTTAACTAAACATAGATCTGTCATCTAATCATCCATCAATCTACGTATCCATCCATTTGTTCTATTGCTATTTAAAAAAAAAAATCATACTTCAGAGATCTTAAAATATTTACTCATGGTACACAACATTTTGCGACCATTAAGCACTCAGTTTATGTACCAATATTCTTCTCTTCTTCGCCACAATTTCAGGCTCTTATGATTGGAGATGACCTTGTGAACGATGTAGGAGGGGCCCAGTACTGTGGCATGAAAGGTGTGCAAGTCAGGACAGGCAAATACAGGTCAGTGATATCCGCAAGCCTGATGATTCATTTCATTTCAGCCACAAATGGTAATATATCCGATATTTCCAACTCCTCTGTAACTGGGTTTGTTTTCTGAAGCTTCCTTAAAAGTTGAAGAAGTATCACAAATCTCTGACATGTTGCAAAAAAACACGCAGCAATTTATTTTTAGTGTGCCCCTTTAAAGGAAAGACAAGACCATATTTGGAGCAAAGTGCTTTGAGAAGACAAATGTTTATTTTCCACCACATGATGGCGCACTTTGAACACGTTTTCCTCCACAGACCCTCCTGTGGCCCAGACGACCCTGTTCTTAAATCTTCCAGATTTGTTTGTTTTAAGACGCTGCCAAAAATAGAGTTTATTCTCTCCCCCACGTTGACCGCAACATTTGAGTCACTGAGCGATTTATCGGTCCTAACCTGGGGATTACTGTTAGGCTGCTCTTAGGGTGTCATCACATGGAGGTTATGGCAGATTATTTTTAATGGTAAACGCTGTGCTTATGGTTTGAAGGAAATAGAAACATTACTATGGGAATATGTTGATGCTTGTATGGAACTGCACATTATGGCATGTCTGTTATGTGTTCCAAATCATAAATCCAGATCTTTTTTTTTTATCTAAACCAGATCCAATATGTATTTTAGCTCAGATCGCCACTGGAATTTACATTGAAGATAATTTTGACACATTACCACAGGATTTTATGTGACAGATCCTCTCGTCGTTGCTCCTGTTAAGTGAAAGGAAATTATACATGGCTTTAATTATGTTTTATAGATAATAGTCAATACTTTGCAGAAACCTCTGAGGCCTTCAGAGAGTTCTTTGGATTTATGCTGGGAAAAAATTTCTCACATGCTTTTTTTTTATTAATTGAGTGACTTCTGAAGACACTTTTGTGCACTGGATTTTATAGGAGTATCAGAATCAAGGGTACTGCATTCCGCACACTATCTTTTCAGATTTTTGTTTTTATTTTATCAGTGTAGTCTTTTCATTTGTAGCTGTGCTCCACTTTATGTTGAGCACAGCTACAACATAAAGTGTAGCTGTGCTCAAATCTGAAAAAAAGACATTAAAGTTTGCAGCTGCAATATAAAACAATTAAAGACTTCGTCCCAGGTACAGCAAAATAAATATCACACATTGTGCACTGTGAATGTGTTCGTGCTCTGTCTAAAGTGAGCTAAGACCAAATTAAATCTATCAATCATTGGTGGTTTAAAGCCATCTCACCAAAATGGGGTCACTACTATAATGTGTCTAATCATGAATCAACACCTAACCTCTATTGGCCAGAATCGGAAAGTTTGTTCAGTGCAGCTGTAAACCAGCTGGGTTTTGCCGTGGCACGGCAAGGCCTGCTGCAGACTGTCAAGGCAAGTTTTTTTTTGGTCATGATACCGAGACAACACTGAGTAATCTGCGAGAGCATCAGTCATTTTAATCCTGCAGTCAGACAACAGTTTCTCACAACTCAAAAACTATACCTCACCTTTGTGCAGTTATTCTTGTGCATTTATGGGATATTTGGATTTGTCTGTTTACACTTTGCTGTGCTTTTTGTGTGTTTGGCTAGCATGCACATGCATGTATAGTTAGCCCTTCTTTGTGTTTGTGCCTGTATGTGAGCTGGAAAGCCATCTTTGCATAGTGATTCAGCACAAGCTTAGGAGACGAGGCTATTCTGGGTGAAGCTCTCAGGGGAATAGGCTCAGTTCATGTGGTTTATGTTCCTCCACAATGTTGCTCTAACAGTTTCAGTCAGTCGGGCTCCAGGACGCAGATACTCTGAAGAATGTCTGTCCCATATAAGCTAAACACAGGATAAGGCCGATTATATTATATCACCACTTGACTCATCTCATTATGTGGATGTAAGCAAGATGAATGGAGCAAGATGAACTGCTATCAGTTTTTGGCTTTATCACAGCTGCTGTTGGATATTTCTATAGTCGCTAAGCTCAGTGACTGGTGTAGCCAGTTTGTCACGTTTGGTAAAAAGAAGAGGCTGTTATTTAGTGGATCTGTCTTGGTGCTTCTGATATCAGGTGTGTCAGTGCAACAAATCATCCAAATGTTGCTGGATAGTAGCTCTTGAGGACTGAAGCTGGCCACCCCTCATCAAGGAGAATGAATCTTTTTCCCAACTTTGAAAGCCTTCGCCTGCGGATTCAGCTCAATGTTCTGGTTGTTGACCAATAAGTTTCCTTTTCAGGTCACACTACCCCTACAGTTATCCCAAGATTATCTTACAAGTCAGACAAGGTTTTGAGAAAATGATCCCTTTTTACAATGTAGACTTCCTTTGTCTACATTGTACATTAAAGGTTTTCTAAAATGTAACTACATTTCTGCTTTTTTGTCACTTATTATGGTCACAAATAGTAAAAAAAAAGTCTCAAGTCTCAAAGTTCAATTTAATGTATTTTTCTTTTTAAATGTAGGCACCTCTTTGCTAATTGATGTAAACTAGAAATGAAAAAGGGGATTATGTTGGTCTTTCAAAATAAAAGAAGAAACAAAACCCACGATTGCAGTTTTTTCTGTTAGTAATTTTACCAAAGCAGTAATTAAGAAAGAACTGAATGTGTTGAAATTTCAACATAAAACTCAAAGATAACAATTTAAAAAAAAAAAACGTTCTTTTATATAGTTGTATTTTATAGTTTGGATCACTAATTGTATAATCACTAAAGATTAAAAATGTTTTGTCGCGTCTTTCCAAAAAAACCACATTCTGCACATCATCTTCAAAATAAAAGTTCAGGTTTTTCTCAGAATACATTATTGCAAATCTAAGTTCCACATTTCTAGTAGAACTGAGAAAAATCACCCTGATAACATTTCAAATAAAAACTCAAACATCATGTTTTCATTGCTTGTTTGGGCTAAACAAACAAGCAATGAAAGAAAAAAATAATCGTTTTGCTATGCACCAAGTGACAAGCATTATTAACTTATCTACTTTTCTACTTTTTTATTTTTACTTTTACACTGCATACAGCAATCACAACAACTTCAGGACATCTAAACAGTCATTTATGTCTTAAACAGAACCGGCTCATAATATTTAAAGTCTCTCAAATGGCCAATTTTACATACAGGGTGTCTGAAAGAAATAAGAGTAACTGTGACAGTAATGGTGTTTCAGAGAGCCATGGGAGACGTGAGATTTAACATTGTTTAGGCAAACAGCCCGGGTGAACCCTGGCCTGCTCAGAGGAGCTATAAACCCTCAGTCAGATCTGTGAAAACACAGCTGTTTCCAAGTCAACCAGATGCTGTACAGACCTCCAATTCCCATCAGGTTTGAATGAAGGCAGCCTCAAAATACCCCAGACCCAGTGACGGGGCAGGAAGGTGAAAATGATACAAATATTAGACAAATCAGGCATAAGGGGCTATTGGAAAAACTGTGGCTGAGAAACGTTCCCCGGTTGGTTTCGCTTAAGATTTACGGCTAGAATGAATACATGGTACCATTTAAACATTTGGTCTCATCTCTTTTTTTTTTTATTTTCAAATATAAACCTGAAAAGTGTACATTGCTTTTATATTTATCACTTCAAAAATATAGCAAGGATTTAATTTTTCACACATGGCAAACTTTTGGTAGATACCTACTGTTGAAGTTTTGTTGTTGCTGCTGCTGAGGAAATTGTAATAATGTTGACTAAAAGGCTTGTCGCAAATAATCCATTACCCCCCCGCCCCCCAAGTTTTTTCCTCAATCTTTAAGTTTCCATACAGCATGTTTGCATGTTACACACATCGTTGCTTTCTAGAAATAACGAGGTTAAGGCCTTGGCAGAAACGAATGCCGATGTGTAGGCAGATCATGGGGATAATTGGAACAAAGCCGTTCTGCTAGTGCTCAGCTTTTCCTGGTTCTGAAATAATGAGCTACAGTTAGTGCAATCCAAAGGAGCCCTTTGCTCTTTAATATAGACCAGGTTTCCAGAGTGGGGCCTTTGAGTGAAATGTGGCTGGATTTTACATGATGTGTGTGGGAAACCTGAGTCCTGATGTTAATCAGCTGCATAGAGACAAATGTGCCAACAGCGTGCTCTGCTCCAACCTTTGTTTAACCTCTTAGATTTTTGTAGTTGAGTGTTGAGTTGCAGCCTGGGAGATAGAGGTGTAGAAAATTTAAAACATTATTTTCCCTGTGTAAACACTTGGGCAAAAAAAACAACAACAAAAAAAACCTCACAAGCGGCTCTTTTATCTAACTCCAACTTTATCCCAACGCTGTTTTAGAGATGCTGTAAAAGCTGCAAGATTATGGCTGGTACAGTCATCGTTGAGCTTTAAAAAAAAATAAATAAAAGTGTAGTATAGATTTTTATTCGGTCTCCCTGAGCAACAAACCTCCTTTTGGCTCGGATTACGGCTGCAACTGTTTGGAGATATATTTTTGCCATCTTTGTACGCGCAGACTCTGAATAACTCAAGCTCAGTCAGATTGGACGGATGGGGTCTGTAAACATGAATTTCCAATTTTTCCCCCCCCCAGATATTCTTTGACTGGGCCATTCTAATGCATGAATATAGTCATGTAGGACACTATTGAAAAGTTCATTTATTTTAGTAACTGGACTTACTAAGTAAAACACCATTAAGTTTAATTACACAAAGATTGATGTTCTAAAGCCTTGGTTTTTTCTAATTGAATAATAAAGACAATGACATTTAGGATTAGAATGTTAGATCAGACCAATAAAAAGATTAGCACAGGCATGTGGACTTAATGGGAAGGTATGTATAACAGCTGCTTAAAGGTCATTTCTAAAATATGATGTTGATCTGAATAACAAGTGTCATCATAACCTTTATTCTAACTTAATTAATATATCTTTACAGTAAGCTTTGATTGAAACAATTTCAGTACAGCTCCAACTATGTATTAAGGTTTATTGTTCAGCTAACAATTTAACCTCACTTCCAGCATGAACTATTTTATAGTTTCTTCACGGTGTTTCTGACAGGACTGTCTTTTATTTGGCTCTATCAATATTCCATAAACTGAGCAGCTTTCCTGTCCCAGCTGAAAACAGCATCCTTACAGTGTTGCATGATGCTGCAACACTGTGATTCATCATAGGCATGTTTATTGGCTTTCTTCCTCGCTTCCATAAAGGTCCAATTTGGGAAGTTTGCGAGTCCTTTCAACATATTCTTCCACCTGAGCTGTAGATCTCTGCTGCTCCTCCAGAGTAAAATAAAAATTAAAGTCCAAGGCCTCTTGGCTGCTTCTCTCATTAATGCTGACCTAGGCTGGTTTCGAATGTTCACACCATGTGCCACTTTCCATTTTCAGATCAAAACAAATGCACGCCACACTTTGTTTCTATGAAATGTTGAAAAGATAATGTTGTCTTTCCACTTTGTATTGTGCAACACGCTGTGTTCGTCTTTTACATCACATTGACTGAGGCAACACTGAAGGTTTTTGTTGAAATGTAACACATTGTGAAAATAGATCGAGGGGTGTGAAACCTTTTGCAACAAACCAAGGAGTGTTTGAACCAAAACAGCTAAGTTGCAAGCAATAAAAAGAAAGAATCTTAAACGGAAGATCTCAAAGTGCCAATCAAGAATTGAAAAGAGGAACTAAACATTTGGATGTTTGTGGTCTCTTCAAGGGGCTGTTTTTGTCATCACACATTCTCCATATTAATAAAAGCCTTGTTCTAGGTTTTAGTACTGTGTGTTACCACAGTATGATGCAGTCACTTGAATTCTGTGTTTTTGTTCTTGTTTTTTTCTGTCCTGTGGCTTCTTGTTGTTTTCTCGGTTTTGCACAGGGATCTCCCACAGTCTCTGACCTTAGCTGGTCCTGTGCTCTTTGTTGCTTGTTCTCTTATCTTCAGGGAGCTGCATCAGCACGGAACCAGGGCGCTTTGAAGCAATTTAAAAAGCGGCTTCACGTCACACTGCCTCCTTGCATCCCATTTTGCAACATGATTTCATTGCTGCTTTTCTTTCAGATGAAACACAGATTTGCAAAAACTCTCCGTACACGTCGACATCCTTTTGTCTCTGTAGCTGTGTGTCAGATCTTAACCAGCCATTGATGAGTACTTGTTGCATTTCTGATGAAATCTGGCAGAGAGTTCATACACACAGCAGTAACCATCTTTCAAAGGTTTACTCTGTAAACCTCCCACTCTGGCCAGCACGTCACTGCTAATGGGAACGTTGGGAAACAAGCAGACCGAGCCAGATTGAGACTCTCAGGAGGGAGAGAGTGTGAGTCCCCCGATGATACGAAACCACAGTGCAAGTTCACTGAAACCGCACCCAGGTTTGTGCCCTCTCAGTCGGCGGTCGTCATAGAGGGACGCAACAGGAAGCAAGCTCTGCACTGGGGGTCAGTGGTCATGTGATTATAATCCAGATAAGTGTTCCTCCTGCAGCTTAACTGCACTTTTCTCAAGGAACAAAAAATACACATGACAACAAACCACATTTTTTGGCTATTGGCATTAAATTATCTTATAAAACAAAGGGTTAGAAGTATTTCAGGGTGTCGGAACACTCTGAAGTGTGTGCTACTTTAGGGTCATAAATAGGAAATGAAAGGATTTGCGTTTTTAATGAACAACTCCCTTTGAGCAAGCACTTGGCAAAAAGCTTGAGAACTTCTTTTGCAGTTGTTGACACTACAGCAAATATGTAACTTCCCTGAAACCTCCACTTATTGTAACCACAGCTCTCTGTTCCCGTTAATCAGTATTATTAGTCCAACATGACTCATTTCCAGAGGCCAACGTAAAGATTTTTATTTTATCTACAGGAGCAATTTTTATTCATTTGAAGTTAAATAAAAATAGTATTTGTGGCAGTTTTATGTAAACGGTCCCCTCCATGATTTTTGACACCCCCAGAAGGAAGATGTAAAATCATGCTATGAGACAGAGATTTTATTATGCAACATTAACAGTAGTGCAATATTTCTGCTGTCGAGATTGCATGCAGCTTTATTTTGCTAATGCTGTAGGACTTTGTCATCTATAAAATTTCACAGTGTCTATACTTACAAGGACGGGAACGTTTAACTCTTCTTCTCTGCACTTTTTTTTTTTTTTTCCAGAAATACTCTTAAAAAAATTTCAGTTTTCTCGTCCACCAAATTGTTATTCTAAATACTCTGGTATTTTATACAGTGTATGATGCTCTCCAACAAGCTTTCCATGTTCTTTAGAAGATAAACACACCCACAGAATCACACCTTCGCCTTTCTACTTACCGGTATCCGTGAGATGGATTTTCCATTGCTCACCTTCATTTTACATCAAAAATGCTAGGAGTGTTTATCACCAAGTAGCTCAATCTTGTCTTATGTCAGACCTTGTAGCATTTAGGACCCTCTACCTGTTTAAGTTCATTATAGAAGTGCTTGCAGTCTTTTAGTCTTACTTTGGAGCAAGCATTGGTAAATGGTTGTTGGAAAATTTGCTACATCTAACTTGATTCAAAGACGCATCTTTTTGGTCCAGTTCTTTAACACTGAGCGTTGGAGATTTTGTTCTCTCTCTAACAATCTTTCTCTCCATTCATGGTAGTTTAATTATCTTTGGTCCCCATCAAGTCTGGTTTGTCATTGTCCCAGTCGTTTTAATCTTTTCATTTTTTCCTTTCGACTGCATACATTCTAGGCGACTTGATGTTTGTAGATCAAGACACACCTCTTGTCTATGACTGAGATCATTTAACTTTAACCTCATACTTTATCCAAGGCAAACAAGAACTAAAACCTAAAATGGTAATAAAAATGCTTGAGTTTCTTCTGTTTCATTAAATTGGAGTATAAAGAATTGCCATCTAGACTTCACAAAGGAATTCCCCCATATCTGAAACATACCGTCATTGGCTGTGTTATTTGGTGCATCTGTTCATTTGCTTGCAAAAAGAAATAGAGAATTGGCCAATCACATTGCAGGAACTGTTTTCATCTGGCCAAATAAATGTAGTAAGGAAGATTTACTGAAGTTTGGACCGAGCATCATAAAGTAAGTAAGGTGAAATGCACACCAGGTAGCAAAAAAATAAAACTGAGGCTATTTATTTTACAGGGTCACCAAAATTGGACAATGAGAGATTGAAAAAAACATTATCCATCCAAAATAAACCCACTACGAACTTTACATGTCTGTGGATGTTTTGGGAACTGTAATCTGAGTCTTGGCCCAACTCCCCAGGAGAACTGGTTGTCTTGAATAAAAAAAATCTTAAAATGATTTTTTTATTCAATGAATATTGAAGATTTCTCTGAAAGTAAAAGATAGTTTTTCTTTTGAATGGGTCTACATTTTGTGGAAGCTCAGAAAATGGATCTACACAAGCATATCTAAAAAAATAAAAAATCCTACCTCAAAATTTGTTTTTAATATGTTAGGCAGTGGATTGCATTACAGGCAGCTTACTTATAATGCACTTCCTTATTTAGTTTAGAATGAATGGTGGGAATTGTGTAACCAGGGTTATAAAGTACAGAGGTTAGCGCATCTTATCAGTGAAGCTGTTGTGTTTGTGCAAAAAAAAAAATCACACATATACGCACAAGTGCAAGCTTGTAAATGAATAACATCAGTTGGAGCACAGTTACCCCCAGATGGTCGCTATGCAAATATCCAGACATCACTGTAACTGGTCCATTTTCCTGCAGTCGGTCGTCAGAACCACGATGGCCTGAGACTGAATAGGAATGAGTGTAGAAAGAATGTGGGTCAGCGTCACAGTGAGGCACTGCTACCCGTAGAGGTGGTACAGTATATTTTGATGGAAAGGTACACAAGAAGGCTTAGCACACATTTGTCACACATTGAGCTACTAAAACGCCTGTTATCTATTACCGCATGAGGAATGTGAGGATCCTGTAACTTTGAAACTGTGGGAACATCTAGGAGTAGTTTTATGTGGTCCTAATGCTGCAGCGGCGATAATGGTTGTCCAGCCTCATCATCAAAGAGTTTGTGGAGATGAAAGGAAAGTCTCCAGGAGCAACGACCTTTTAGCAACTGATCAAAGTTGGATATTAGAGTTGGATCATTGGATCATTAGAGCTTCTATCTATATATATATATTGTGTTCACCATCACATTTACAGTAGCTTGGATGCAATATTTTGTTGACTTATATTTTTTCAATAATAATAAAATGATACGTTGAAACCAGATATTTACACAAACTGTATAGAAAGATTAAACCTTTCCTATTTAGTTGAGTTAGCTGTAATTTTGGCTGAATCCTCTGGACAGAACTGGTCTAACTTTTAGGCCTCTTTGGTATCAAAGACATTTTCAGCTCTGAGGTCATGGTTTTGTGATGGCAACTCCAAAACATTGATTTTATTGTCCTTATGCCTCCTTGTAAATAATTTGATCCTACTGTATGCCTGGGACCCATTTGTACATAAGGTTTAGCTTCTTGGCTAATGTCCTGAGATTTGTTTTCAATATTTCTTAATGTTTTTCCTCATGGTGGACTCTATTTGGCGAATTGAACTGGTTTATTTTTGTCCAGCCACCAGACATGTCTTCAAAAATGAAGATCTTTGGTCCCTGATTGCATTGACAAACTTAGAATTTGGCTTTTTATTTTGCATTTCAAGTTATGACTTCTTCATACTACATTTTTTGTTTAGTTCGTGTATGTTTCTTGTTTGAAATGTAGTTATTGGGGGTAAACAAAGAGACAGAACTTGAGGTTAGGAAATGGAACTGCTGTGTAAACGGTCTTCACAAGCTTCAAAATAAGAGCATGAATATAAACGTATAAATACCTGGAGAATTCTTAAGTCGATAACCAAACTTCAACACGGATATCAAACTTCATTTCGTGGACCAGCCAAGTAAATTAACGCTTTAGAATTTATCCGGAGAAATACATTTAAGGGAAGCTAAGTGCACTAAACATCTTTCAAATATAGCAAAAGAGCTAAATGAAAACGTAGCTCTGCTATCAATGGAACTGTGCCCACAGCTGGATTTAACAATAAACTGTTTTACTTCATTTACTGTTTGTGGTGCCGCCATTTTGAATGGTAGCACTATAGTGCTGTTAGAGACTGCAGTCAGAAAAACATAAATGCCTGGTGAATTCAACATTTAAGAGCAAGAGGCTTTGCATTCTCTGGTAAAGGATAGGACACGTTTTCAGAGGACCTAAACAGAGCAGCCTGATCAGTCAGGTTAGGGATTTTGTTAAAGCAGCTATAAAACACCCTAAATGTGTTACTGTAAGATTTATGTGCGTCTGCAGAAAAGGCATGCTCTTTCCTATCCGATCTCCTCCTCATTGACTCGACTAGGCATCGGACCGAACATAAGACCGTAGTGATTACGGCTGGCCTTTGTTCTGTGCAGACCTGTGTCACTGAACCTCGACAGGGTGGCTATGTCTTCTGTAGCAGCAGCTTAATCTTCTTTACAAACCGAGTAGTGCCCCTAGCTTAGCTCTCAGGTACATACTGTATTTCAGCCTGGCTTATCTTTCATTCCTGCATCGGTGTCCGATAACGTCTGTAACATAATTTATGTCACCTTCTATATTTAATACCCTTCTCTGTAGGTTTCACCTATACAACTCTGTAATCTTTCACCCTCTTATTGTGCCTTTAATTCTCAGGGTAGTTTTTTCTGTAGAACCAGATTCTTCTTCTTGCAGTCGTGCCTTTGCAGGTTCAGTCTGAGTCACACTTTGACCACACAATTGCTCGGCTTTGCGACGCCTTTTCCTCCGTAGGCAAGAGTATGGTCGAGCAGAACACTGCAGTCCCACACACTCTGTCCTTTTTTAACCACTGTTTGCAGATGAGTTTTGTCTGTGTGGGAAGGAAATGGAGTTAGCTCAGTGCAACTCGTCTCCATTGAGGTTGTAAACTTGTCAAAGGATCGTCAGCTCACCAGTTTGCGTTTCTAAATGTGTCATTTCAGTCGGTTTGCTTCCACAGCACAATCCACAAAGACACCATTCTATGTTCACAACCTCATTCAAAGAGAAAATGAAAAGCATTCTGACTCATTTAGGGATTTTTGTTATCGAGCCAGTGCGTTTTGAGTGAAGCTGTTTATTTTTCAATGATTTATCCCACCCAATTTATACATAACACATTTTATCTCTGTGTGTTCATTCAAATTTTGATATTGACTTGTGCCAAAACAACATAAAAAAATATAAAATTGCATATTGAATATGCATGTATGCACATTCCTGTCTGCCAGCTGCACATTTCTATGCACCTCCTTTGTGAGCAGCTGGTGAAACACTTGCATGGTAAATGGGAGCATGCATGTTACAAAAGGTTAGTATTTCCTTTGCTGTATCTCTTTTATTTTGAATAGATGGCACATGAAAGCTTGTTTTTGTTTTTTTGCCTCCCCCCTTGCATCTTTACTCCACTTTTATCTTTTTTTGCTTCCAAAGAATTAAAGCGCATTGTGATGCTGCTGTTTTTATTTTCATAGAATTAGACAGGCTACAACATTTACAAATGGGTAAACTTCATAGGATTTTTATTTTTCTTTCAATTGAAATTTTAGTTTATTTATACCTGGATCAGCTTCTTTGTACACCCATTTCATGATTGTGTGCTGCCATTTCATTGCTATATCTTTGTTGCGTTTTGACATGGTTCTGCCTTTTAGAAGTCTTAATAATTTCTGACGTATCATTTAAAGTTCAAATCCAGGAAAGAGAGTGAACGTAAATTGTGCCTGTATAGAGTAAAGCAGTATTGCCCCTCCTCTACTTGTTGCTGCTGCACAATGCTAGCCATCTTTCTTTTATTTATTTTTTTTACAACAAAGGCAGTTTTGGTTTTTGGAAGAATTTCTAATTGCCAAACCAACTCCAGTTGCTTCTGTGCCAGACACACAAAAAAACAACAACAACTGTCAGTCTAATAAAATGTTGAGGACTGTGTCTAAAGTTTTAGAGCTTTAAACATGGTGGTACATGAAGGAATTTGTCTGGAGAAATGTAGGAAATCGGCAGGCTGAATTATGAAATCTCAACCGTCAGTGGACAACACACATTTTCAGAAAGCCTGTTGTCCTCAGCACCATGTGGTGACTGTTTCCTCCGGCCTCCTTCGAAGCTTGTTTTTTGTAGGAACTCAATAAGATATCAATTACATTACACTCTAAAAATGTTTTTTGGGCTTAAGTTAATCTTATGGACTTATTTACATTAATTTAACTTAATTATTTCACTTTTGCTATGACAACGTACCTTTTTCTGTTCATTTAACTCAAAACTTACACTAAAAAGTTGAACCAACTTAACTGAATTGCTTCCATAGGTAACAAGCAATTCAATTAAGTTTATCCAACTTAATTTATTAAGTTTAACCAATTCAATAT
>CAEGAF010086838.1:0-29055 GCA_903067075.1 Micropoecilia bifurca | reverse complement strand
TTATTTTCATTTTTTACTTTAAAACGAGATTCTATATTTATCCACATCTTTATTTGGGAAGTCTCCTTGCCATCACCCTAATCTTCAGCTCTCTCCACAGATTTAAATTGAGACTCTTGATGCGCCACACAAACATTTTTGTTTGACTTCCCATATGAAGACACATGCACATGATGGTAAAATCACTTTTTAAATATAAATCTGCAGTGGGGGTTTTTCCCACAGCTTTTTCATTTGTTGTTATTCAAAGGTTGCTTTTATCGAAACTTTGAGAACTGCTGATAATTTAATCTGAAATGTCAATCGTAGCTGAATTTCTGCCTTAAAAAAATTTGTTCTTCATCCATTAGAGACATTATAGCAGCTGGAACATTTCATATTAGCAGTTAAGTAAAACCCCAAAGTTTCCAAATGTACCAAAGTAAATTGAGACTTCTATTAAGTCAATCTTCTGCTGAATCCATCAACTATTTGAAAGTGAGCTTTCCTGGGTGACAGTATTTTTTTCTCATTGCTATGGAATGAAAAGCCTAAAGAAAGCTGCTGGGGTCAGATTTTTTGGACTTCTGTCAGCCTGATGACTCGTGGCAGAAGAAGCGGACAAACAGGGGCAAGGGTCAGCGTGGTGCTTGAGGATAATTCTGTCTGATATGCTGAGGACCAAAAGAGCTGATTTGCACATTTTGGTGTTGCATTCAAGTGACCCTGAAACGACACGATGGACTGGAAGCAGTAGATAGGCAAGCAGACAGATAAAGACCTTGGGTGGAGAAAGGACACAGCTGCCGAGGTTAATGTGTTCTGGAAGCACTGCGTGGCCCATGCAGGCAGTACAGGAAACATATGGAAAGAAGACAGAAAGCACAAAATGATATTTGTTTTATGAGGTGCAAAATTATGAAAATGAATAAAATGGTAGGCTTACATAGTGCATTTAGATTTTTCCACATATTAAATAGATTAAAGAAGCAGAAAAGGTCTGCAATAAGAGTCCTAGCTACTGGGCAGCCTTGGGTTAAATGAAGATGGGAGTTGTGTGATTTAAAGAAAAGAAAAAAAAACTCTGGCACTTGCTGGTAGCCAAAGGAACTGCAACAGACATAAAAATAGCATTCACAACATTTTCAACACTTATTGGCACCTGTGGTGAAGATGTGAAAAAAGCCTTGAAATAAATTAATTTGTTGCTGCTCTAAGGCAAATTCTGAATGCTTAAAATAAGTAAATTCAGCACTTTGAGCAACCCTTCTTTTTAAATGTGCTTTATGAATAAAGTGGATTTGGAATTGAATGAGAAAAAAATAGCTAATATAATGAATAACTTTAATTTGAGTATCTTTGGTAGTGAAAAAAACACCCCACATTGTGGAAATAAATGCCTTTTTCACAAAATCCCACTGTCACAGTTAATGACACTAATGGCCAAACCTTTTACTACCTGCTTCCATCAGTAAGGCAACATTTTGTCCTCACCTGTAACATTTCAAGGTTTAATCAAGGTTCTTTCTATGCACTCTTCATTTTGCCACACATATTCACTACAGGCTTTAGACGTGGGGACTGAGGTGGCCATGGAAAAAGATTAATAATGCCAAACTATTTTGCTTCATTATCTCATTCTTAGTTTACTCACAGAAGTCACCAAAATTTCAGCTTAAAGTGTCCAGGTATTTCATTGAGTTTGTGATGATATAAAGTCTAATAAGGTTCCCTGGCCTTTAGAAGAGAAACAAACCTGTATTAACAGTGAGTTTGGTGTCTTCTATTTGTTCCTTTGTTTCACAAAGGCCTACCTGGAGTGTTTCTTACTGAACAACTAAAACTTACTCTCATCTGACCAAAGCACAAATGGTTTGTGTTTGTGATAGCAGTGATTAGTGAACTTTTTACCATCTACTGTAGTTTGGCAACTACAGTAGATGGTATCTGGTGGTCGTTATGGAGCCTTGGTGACTAAAAAGATCTTTTCTTCTTTTCTGAAGTTCCCTAACATTGAGAGTTGGAGAGTTTTTGTTTTTTACCCTCTCCTACTATCTGACTCACTGTGTGTTGTTCCAATTTAAATATTGACCGGTGATTATAAGAAAAAAATGTGTCAGATCACATTGACCAAGGTAAGAAGAAAATCATAATTCAAAAATTCTAGCCATTGTTATCCACCTGAAAAGTAAGGACACAGATGCTTCACTAAAATCAGTTTTATGAAAACTGGTCATTTCTCACCCACTGAATAAACACACTGAAATATTTTTTTTTCTTTTTTTACCATGAGTTTATGCTATTAAAATAAAAGCTTAACTATTTATACAGATCATTTGCAAAGTCTAAGATGCTGGATGTTTTACTTGTTGGCTTTACAGTTTAAGCAGTTTACAAATTAAATCAAATCAATCCATCACTTTACTAAAAAATGCAGTTAGTTGGTTATTATGTTTGGGTTTCAAACTGGTACCTGGAGAGTTCTGAGATCGGGTCACAGACTTTGATGTTCCTTGAGTCATTCCTGAGCAGCTTTTGTGAGACCAAACACGTAGGTGTCAAAGTAACACCCATGTCAATATCAAAAACGCTGCACTGTAAAATGATTAGAAGTGTTACTCAGTTTCTCAAAACACACTTAGCTGTTCATAGGTGTTCATGGAAAAATGCTTTAGAAACTCGTATATTAAACTTATTAGACCTGTGACCAAAGGTGTGTGTGAATGTGACTGTTTCTGAAGGGAAGCTCATAAATGTGGTGAATGTTACAAGAAACTGAGCTTGAATATGAACTGGGACTCTCTGCCTCACTTTTAGGAAAAAAGAAGGGTGCAAAGGCTTTGTTGTTTTCAAAAAGCACATTACAAATACTCACTGCCTTTAAAATCAGCGTTAAGGAAGGTTGAAGTTTATCTATGTTTGATAACATCAGTATTTAAAGTTTTTAATACTTGAAATTTACCTAGGTTCATCGTAATTTCTCTTTGTTTTTGAACAGGTCAAATTTATACCATTTTATACATTTTGCTTTTGCTGAATATACTTAATGTGAGCTACAGTCCTAGAACCTGACGTAAAATCGTAACAAAAAACGTTAGATATTAGAAATGCAAGATACTGAATAGGAAAAAATACAGAAAATCCTGACATGGATGGTCCAGACGGTCTGGCCCAGACCCACACGCCCCCCCAGCTGAACATTTTTTCCAGGATCACATAGTTGACCCGGTGATGTCCAGAGGAGCAGCTCTGTGAGCCAATCGCGTATGTAGCAGCGGTTCCGTTCCTGAGAACTGCGAGCCGATTGGCCAGAATGGCTCGAATGATCCGCTCGAAGTTCGCGCACCGGGTGGGAGTGAATGAGACGATGAGCGCAGCCTATGAGGGGAGGAAGCTGGAGGATGGATTTTATGATGCTCGCAGCTAGAAAATGAATTCGTGTCTGAGCTGCAGCAAACTTATTTAAACTGGTCTGGTGATTAGACTAAAACACAGAGGGACTCAAATCATCCAAATCTGATTAATAACTACAGTAAGTTTTACACAGTTTGTCCTATTAATGTTATTACACGATAGATGAAGGAAAAAAACCGAAAAAACGTTCAGAATTGATATGATGGAATGTTTTTCATGCATTTGATGTAAGTCTGGCTTGAAGAGTTGCTTTAACGGGCTCAGCCATTAATTCATAACGATGTCAATTCCCTTTTGTTCTTTTAATGAACTTGTCTCTCAGTGTGTTGCAGCATTTCTTTCAACAGACAAAATATTAAGGTTGTTTTTTTTCCTCTCCAGGTGTGACAATCTGTGGTAAACTGGTCCTGAGCTCCAAGTGAGTCCAAAAGCAGCATCAGCAGGGACAATGGGAGGTGGAGGCCAGCAGACTGAGCCTGCAGAGCCAGGCTCAGTCTGCACCTGGGAGGAGGTGCAGAAACACTGCAGCAGAAAGGACCAGTGGCTGGTGGTCAACCGAAAGGTCTACAACATCACCCAATGGGCCAAACGGCATCCAGGAGGGTCTCGGATCATCAGCCACTATGCTGGAGAGGATGCCACGGTAACATCTCTAACCTCTCTTAAAACACAAAAATTAAAAATAAAATCTTATTGCATGCAAATAAAACTTCTTTTTTTAGTTCCAACACATATTGAATATAATCAGATCTTTACTCACTTTTAGCAGTAGCTCAACAGCCTCAGATAAAGAATAATATATGACATATTACAAGCTCATTATTAATTTGATTAGAAAAAGCTAAATTAGCAAAACCATGTTCGTGTCACCTTTGTAGACACAGAAATGCACAGAAGTAGTCATCCTACCTCTGATATTTTGCTATGAAGAAGCTTTGGTACTTTTTATTTTTTTTACAATGTCACTTTGAACTTTGAGTCATCGCAGCTTTGTGATTTGGATAATTTTCACAAAGCATGATCCAAATTCTGCCAAGTTTAATTGTCAAGCAAATATCTTTACATCTGATTCTGAAATGCTTTGAAGAGTTTACAGTAAAATCAATGACTGCAAGGTTTTCTCCAAGGATTGTGGCTACAAAGCAAAGCCCCCATCATCACCCCTCCACTGCCGTGCTTTACTATTTTTTTATGAGTTGTTTGCACGGATAAACTTTTTTTTTTTTTTTTTTGTTTCCACTCTATTCTGTCTGGTTTATTGTGCCTCAAAATCTTAGTTTAGATCATTTTTCTCCAAAGAATTTTTTTTGATTTCTTGATTAAACTTCCAATTAATCTGGGTTTATGTTTTCCCACCTATGCTAGGTTTTCCCATACACAGCATTTAGATGCTCATCTGAAACCCCAGACATCTTTCATATATGAGCTCATACCTGTCCTGAGACACTGATAAGATAATAACCCAGCTGGCTGCTGCACATCAACTCATTCCTTTGAAAGCACCAAGCATGTCTCTATTATCCCACACATGGCTTCTCCACTTTGGCTTTGTTTTCTGTTAAATAAATAATGAGACGGTGTAATATGTCATCTCTTGTTTATCCAAGGTTTGGCTGACCTCATTAAGACTATTTAGTATGTCTATATGGAAAACCTGCTCTGGCTAAATTTCTCTTTGCCAAATCAGCAAAATTCACAATGCAATAATAGAAACGGCAAAACAAAAATCTTTATAACATTAAAATCAAATATCAAAAATGTCTCTTTATATGTGCAACTATAGTGTCATTAGTGAATGTAACAGCCTGTTGATACAGCCTGTTGATACACGTCTTAGACCTGTATCTAAGACGTGCATGTTTCATGCACGTCTTAGATACAGGTCTATCTTAATAAATTAGATCATCCTTGAAAAGCTAAATTATATCATTCATTCAGTTTGAAAAGTGAAACTGATATTATATAGATTTGTTATACACAATGTATTTAAGCATGCAAATATCTGTACATTTAAATGATATGACTTACAACTAATGAAAACCTCCTAAAAAAGTTAATCAAAAGATTAGACCAATGCAAATATTTTTATTGCAAAATTGTCTTATCTTGCGTACACAATCATACGGGGGATTGCTGACGCAACAGTTGTCCGACAGACAGTCGTGTGGCTTGTTCTCCCCATAAAATGTCATCGCTAAAGAAGTTGACTTTAAGTGCCGCATGAAAGCATATTGATCTAAAGTTCAGAGGAAGTAGAAAAGTACACAAACAATAGTACAAGCAAAGCTCATTCAGAATGATATGGTGGATTCACAAGGCATGAACTGTAACTGCACTCAATGCTACAGGAGCCACCAGATCTCAGAAACTGGCTACAAATGTTGTATTACTTGCATTAGGCCACTGCTAAGGGCTCTCCTCAGTACAATCACTGGAGACATGATTAGGCTGAGGAGACAAAAGACAGGACTATTCCCCACAGAACTATTTTTAGATCAAAGTAATTTTTTTTAATTTCACTTAGAAATCAAGGTCAAAGAGTCTGTAGGAGAAGTGGATAAACACAGAACCCAAGTTGTTTGATCTCTAATATGAAGGCTTTAAGTCAGCTGTAACTTGAGGTGCCATGTCATCAGCTACTGTTTTTTTAATCAAGTCCAAGGTCAAGGTCAGTCGTCTACCAGAAAATTTTACAGCACTTTGTGCTTCGTTGTGCTGACAAGCATTTCTGGTTTGATGACAGTGGAATCACATGCCTGATTGGCCAGCGGACTCTCCTGACCTAAACTCCATACGGGATCTAAGGGATCTTTGCAAGATCAAGACCGTGATGATCCAACAGTGCAGATATGCTGAGGGTCGTCTTTCACCACATGCGGTTCCTCAGTGCCGCAGTAGCTCCACACAGTGATCACCTCCATGCCGCTCCACACTGATATAAGGAAGTGATTCAGTACTTCCTTCATAGGTTACTATAGTTCAGGCTTTAGATGTAATCTTGAATGAATCAAGTTTGATCTTTGTCCGGTGATGTCGCGTGAACATTGGTGTGAACTATGATAAACTCATCACCCCATGGCTAATATCTTTCAATATGAGTCAGACCAGATGCAGTTTGTTTATGCTCTTCTTTATTGCCATTCTAGATAATAAGAAGGAAAACTTACTTAGATATGGGTTGTCACCTGAGGAACAAAAATTAATAGATGTTCTTGTTTTTCTTTTTATTAATTATAGAAAGTAAAATCAACTCTATCAAAAACAGGTTTTCACTCGCTTGTCCCTGGCAACATTACCGAAACATACGATAAGCAATCTGCACTCTTTTGAATATGTCTAGAATTTTTTTATTTTTCCATTTTGTTCATGTCCTTGGTTAAATATTAATTAAAATTCCTATTTGAGAGATGTTTACATGTAATGTGTTTACCGAGTTGACTGATAACCATGCAGTTTGTGTGTTTCTTGTGATGTCAATACACACAAACCAGAACTATTTTTGTGAAATCCTGCAGTCCAAATTCTTTGTTCATGACTCATTTCAGATGTGCTTTGTTAGTCCAATTAATAAACCTCAAGCTCTTTATCTCAAATATGAACAAATGCTGTGGCTTCAAATAGCAAAAGCTTAAAAAAAATCAATAAATGTTTCATACACCATAAATATAAACAAATAGCGCTATGTTTTGTTCAGTCCTTAAGTATTTCAGCTTGTTTTGGTCACTTTTGGAGGGGTCATTGTGAAAAAAAATATATTCATTTGCTTGCCCTACAGGAGGCTTTCACTGCCTTTCATCCAGATCTGAAGTTTGTGCAGAAGTTTCTGAAGCCTCTACTGGTTGGAGAGCTGGCGGTGACAGAGCCAAGCCAGGACGGGGAAAAAAACGTGAGTCTTTACACCGAAACCTGATCTGAGTTTTCAGATCAACTGAAATTTTTTTTTTTGCTTTATTTCAACAGTTTTACATCTTAGTGAAGCTGTAAAAAACAAACTGTGTTTCATTTCATACTCTGCTTCCAGGCAGCCATCATAAAGGATTTTGAGTCTTTACGCGACCAGGTGGAGAAGGAAGGACTTTTTAAAGCCAAACCTTTATTCTTCTGCCTCCATCTGGGTCACATCCTGCTGCTGGAGGCCCTGGCCTGGCTGATGGTCACATACTGGGGGACGAACTGGACGACGACGCTAGTGTGCGCACTGATGCTGACGATATCTCAAGTAATTTAAACTCACACCAATTTTTTTAATTTTTTGTTTAGAAACAGCAAAAAAAAATCTCATGATGCTCTTTTACCTTCTTCTGTGCAGTCACAGGCTGGATGGCTGCAGCATGACTTTGGTCACCTTTCTGTCTTCAAGAAGTCAAAGTGGAATCATTTGGCTCACAAGTTTGTCATTGGACACTTAAAGGTGACTGTGTAAGTTTCTGCCCTTTGAGTAATTTCTGCATGGATGCTAACTGAGGGTTTTTATAGGGCGCTTCAGCCAGCTGGTGGAACCACCGACATTTCCAGCATCACGCCAAACCGAACATCATGAAGAAAGATCCCGACGTCAACATGTTGGCTGTCTTTGTACTGGGAAAGACTCAACCAGTGGAGGCAAGCAGCTAAAAGGAAAAATGTTTCACATGATGCAAACTGTCACTTGGCTGCTCACCCGTCGCTGTCCTTCTCTCTGTCACAGTACGGCATTAAGAAGATCAAACACATGCCCTACAATCACCAGCACAAGTACTTCTTTCTTGGTATGCTTGTTGGGAGTCATTAAAAGCTAATTAGAAAATTATAATAGCTTTCCAGAAATAATGAATATTTCTTTTGCAGTGGGACCGCCGCTGCTCATACCGATTTACTTTCACATGCAGATAATGAACACCATGATTACTCGTCGTGACTGGGTGGTAAGATTTCCGGACACCATGCGGTGCAGCACCATTACATAAGTCGGAATTTAAGCACACCTAAAATACATATTTAGCCACCACACAAGACGAATGACAAATGAGTCTTCACAATAAAAAAAAGTTTTTAGATGATCTGAATCTTTTGTTTTGCAGGACCTGGCTTGGTCCTTGTCGTACTACTTTCGCTATTTCTACTGTTATTCCCCTCTGTACGGCTTTCTTGGCTCATTTGCACTCATGATGTTTGTCAGGTAAGTGTTCTGAAAAAAACTGAAAAAAATTGGTGGCTGAGGTCTGTTTTTGTTTGTTTTCAATTAATTGTAAATGAGACAACACCTGATTTTAATTTTGTTTGCTATATTTATGCTAGTTCCACAACTGATGTTATTCTATACTATTTTGGTATTGTAAAATAATTTCCCATTTTGGGCTTTCAACCCACATGAACACCATGTTTGCATTTCATTGCTTGTTTTGCAGGTTTTTAGAGAGTCACTGGTTTGTGTGGGTGACTCAGATGAATCACATACCAATGGAGATTGAGTATGAGACGAACCAGGACTGGCTGACCATGCAGGTGCCTGCTTTAATAAAAGAAAACCATATAACTGTCATAATAAAGATTTGTATTCTGCTGATGTTGCTTGTCTGTAGTACTCAACCTTCCCAAACAATTTGGCGCCTATAATCTGCTGAGCTGCTTCAAACACAGGCTTGATAATAATTTCAGTCATACAAATGATTGTTTTTTTCCATAATTTACTGGAAAAAACATAAAAAGTTGTATTTATTTTTTTATTTACAAAGAGAATAGTTTTGATGTTTTACTAAAACTTTGAGCAATATGGCATTTGTCGTAAATTGCCTTGGATGGGACTCTGCGGTTTTTTATGCAGTTCTTCTGAAGCATATGTCTGTTTTTAATGCAATCTTGGCAGCAGATAATAAACTTAATCTCACCAGATTAAGATAGGAAACTACTGATAAAGTGTAGATATTGTGGGTTAATAAATGTGCCACAAGCCTGACCAAAAGGTTTCTTGTTCTCTGCTCATTAGTCCATTGCACCCTGAGAGCTGAAGACACTCATCAATACATGACTGTACACTTTAAACATTGACTTAGTTCAGGTTGATACGTTTTACCGTGCTTTGTTTTATTGTTAGCTTTAATACACTAATTAATCTCGCCTATAAACTACAGCTACCCAGCAGATGAACTAAGTGAAATGATGTATCAACATATCCAGAGTCTTGTCTCATATGATCTTTTTCAGTTACAAGCCACATGTAATATTGAGCAGTCCCTGTTCAACGACTGGTTTAGTGGACACCTCAACTTCCAAATCGAACACCAGTAAGTCAAGACGATTTTGTGTAAGATGTTTCAAACTCGCGCAGAAAAATGCTGAGACTTCACAAATGAGGACTCATCTGATATTCATTGTCTTTTTCTTCAGTCTGTTTCCCATGATGCCGCGCCACAACTACCACCTGGTGGTCCAACGGGTCCGTGCAATGTGTGAGAAGCACGGGGTCCCTTATGAAATCAAGTCTTTGTGGCGAGGAATGGCTGATGTTGTCTGGTAATAGAATCCGCAAAATGTGTAAAAATAAAAATGTCCTTAATAAATATAAATATCATGAGAATAGATGCACAAATCCTTCTTTTTGTTACCTCTAATTATAGAAAACAGCTGCTTGTGAGACTCAAAATGTTTTGCGATTTACTAAAATGTTTGTTTTGTCTCTTTTTTTTCTCTTTTTTCTTAGCTCATTGAAAACTTCGGGGGAACTCTGGCTCGATGCGTATCTTCATAAGTGATTAAATGTTTCTAAATGGACTGAGATTGTTCTCTATCGACCTGCGAGGCTGAAAATCAAGTTATACTTCTGACTTTGTTGATGTTAAATTAGAACTTTAGACTGGGTTGTTTTGTGCCTTTTTAATAAGAGAGTTGCTATGCTTACCATGCATGAAGCATTTATTTTATTGTATTTTTTTTTTTTTGATTAACCGTAGTGGAATGTGAACTGAACAATACAGTAAATTAATTTATTTTCTTGTTAAGAAAATCAATAAAAAATGAATCATTTTTAATACAGACAAATATAAAAGATTTCTTTAATCAAAAACATACAATATAAACTTTCTTCTGTCAGTCCTTCAGCTGTAACTGTAATTGATCTTCGAATAAACAATGATGGTGACCTGCTCATGTACTTTTTTTGTTATTTTAGCTGTTATACTAAACCATGCATCTTTTCTCTCAAGGATAGTTTAGTAGTCACATGTGCTAGAAATCTGCTTTGTTGCACTAGCAATGGTTGCTTTCACAGAAAAGTATCAAATCATCTTTGAGCTGCTTTAAAATGATTTCACATGTGCAAAACTGCAGCTGCACCTGACAGCGTTTTTGAGTTAAGAGGTTGAATTACAGTTAGAAATGGTTCACTTTTATCATTTCAATAAGAAACCAAAAAATTGAGGTCAGTCTGAATTTGCTTCTGTTGCAACAGAAGGTATTGCAGGAGTTACAACAAATTACATCTGTGAATAAATCCTCTTTAAAAAAATTTTACACATTTGAATATATAACAAAAATTTATATTAAAAAACAAACAAAAAAACCCAATTGTGCCGTAATTGGTAATAAAGTATATTTTACTGCTTGGTAATATTTCAGAAAAGCAAATGGTGGTAGGATTATTTAAAAACACACTCAAAAACAACACAGACCTCACTCCTTGCACCCAAAACATAAAAAAGCTAACATGTTTTTCTCCTGAGAAATTCAAATAGCTGATGCATCGCAAAAGGAATTCTCATTTAGACAACATCAATAAAAGTAACACTGATGAATGTATTTGAAATATGTGGACTTGTTGAAGAAAGTTTGTTCTATATCAGGTGACCACGGTGACCATGGCATGACTGATTGTGCACCAGCCTTATCTTTATTCCTTCAGGAAAGTTTTGCAAAGGATAAAGGTGTGCATGAGTACAGAACATGATCTTACTGCATGATAAACTTGTGACCTATTGAAGAACTTTCTTAAGGTCCAGCATGACATGGCAGGGTGAGGTAATATTGCTCCTCATTAAATTTGTTTTGGACTTTGTGAAGCTTGCCAACTCGACATGAGATGGTGCAAAACATCCTCAAAGCATAACTGATACAACTGCTTGATAAACATAAATTCACATTTTCAGCCATCACAAAGTAGCACAGAGAGTACAGCGGATGGAAGATAAAGTACAATAAGTTTTTTTTAATCACCATCTATGCCGAGTCAACACTTTGCAGAACCAACTTTACCTGAAATGTTAGCATCATTTCCAGGGTTTCCTAAACCTACCGCAAACAGATTTTAAAAAATCTATTTCTGTTCTCTATTTTGTTTCCTTTTTAAAACTCATTTTTGTTGTAAAGTCGCTCAAGTAAAACCCAATTGAATTCAAAGCATTGCGTAATGTCAATTATCATATCTTGTGACAGATTCCACATAGAATTTTTACAATCGAGGCATTTTTGCTTTATCCTAATGAATAAAATTGTACTAAAAATATGATCCAGTTTTCAAGAGAACCTAAAGTATAAAGTCCTTGTTATTTTAGAATTAAATAATAAATAATGTCTATTTAACAGATTTGGAGCAAATAAAAATGTCCTACTTTTACAAGAAGACAAAAAGGACAATTTTATTTAAATGGAAAGCTCTGTATTTACGGAAAGTGAAGAAATAACATGTATTTTGCAACTTAATGACAAAACAAAAAACCTAAAGAAAATATTTTTTTCTCTCACTGCAGCATCATTCTATTATTTCATGATATGTAAAAGAAACATGAACCAACTGAAATAAAAATGATATGACCATTTTTTTACCTTAAAGATTAATTATTTAATATTTACTTCTCCAAACGTAACTTTTTGTTATCTGCCCCTACAATTATCTACAAGTTTCTAGCTTTACAGTTCTTTGCCAAGACTCAACATCCCTCATTCTTAGCATCACTAAAATGTTTTAAACAGGTTTTAGACATTTTTTTCTTTCAGCCACATGATCATCAAAACCTTACGGCAAGTTTCCACGTGTTAAATTAATAATAGCCAAACGAGAGACTGAAAAGATGCATATCAGTTTATTTCAGTGAGTTACACCCGGCAGTTGCTTCACTGCATTAGTTTATCTTTTTTCTGGGAAATGTCCAGCATCTCCACAGCTACGTGAGACGCGCCTCCCCCTGCTGATTGTTTTCTCTTTGCTCTGTCAGACGACCCTGCGTGTTTATTGCGCCCCTGACGCCCCGACCAAGAACATCCGAAATGGATGAAAGGTGCGCGCTGATTGGTCAGAAAACCTCGAATGATACGCTCGAAGTTCGCGCTGTGGAAGGAGGGCGACTAAACAAAGGGAACGAACTGATGGCTTTTTTGGTTTTTCGCATTGAAAGTCGGTCTTTGCGAGGGGAGAAAATAACGTGAGCAGCTCTGTGGACGTGACTGAAGTCCGGAAAAAAGCGTTTGGATTGTGTAAGTTTATTTATGTTTTCTCTAATATCGCTTAACAACAGCCACACTATGTAAAAAGAGAAAAAAATAATAAAGTTTTGTCGCATACCTATAAACCAAATATTTAGAATGATTTAGAATCTTCTATGTATGTTTAAAAAGCGCCCAAAACGGCATATTTTCTTTTCTGCGTGTGTGATTTTACAGATTTCTAGATGGATGCATGACTGTCTTTTAAAAACTCTGCTAATTATTAAGTAATTATTAATTATGTCGCGCCGTTTCGTCTAACTTCATGTGTGAATGACTGGTTGTTTAGCGTCCAGCTGCAGATTCCCGGATCCAGAGACAGCAGCAGCAGCAGAGAGGACTATGGGAGTTGGAGGCCAGCAGACTGAGGCTGCAGGCGTTTTCTCCTGGGAGGAGGTCCAGAAGCACCGCAGCAGAAATGACCGGTGGTTCGTCATCAGTCGAAAGGTTTACAACGTCACTCAGTGGGCCAAACGGCACCCAGGAGGATCTCATGTCATCAGCCACTATGCCGGGGAGGATGCTACAGTAAACATGCCACCGCCTCTTTAGTCAGAATAAAACCAGGATGCATTCATAAACTAACAGTTAACGTAAAAGCTTATTCAAATAAATACTGTCTGGTCTTTGGAAGCAGTTAGATATGCACTTTATTCAAACAATACATTGGGATTCAAAATGAATGAGAGAATATGAGTGGCTCATACAGTACTGCAGCTATTTAATATAATAAAAGGTACAGAGCATTACAAAATGATTGATTTAGCCTCTGATTGCATGGTATAACACTGTGGACACATTATTTTTCTCTGTGCTTCCAAGGTTGAATAAGCTCTGCACTGGTGGTGCACTTCAGGGGAAGACATTCCTGTTGTTTGGTGGATTTTATTTACATCCAGTTTCTTTGTGACACCTGAACCTGAAAAGCTGTTTTTTGAAGTGCAATATTCTTAGCATTGATTTCTTCCCACTTCAGGCTATTTGATGCGAAAGGAAGGATGACTTGAGCATTAAATATTGCTAACACAAGATGAAAATGAATCTATTACATCAATTTGACTTACTGTGAATTAAGCTGCAACTTCTAATGGCAGCAAACTAGTAGTTTTTACATAGCAAACTTTCTTAAATTATAAAGCTCAGTACCAGAAAGTATTGAGCTTATAAAAAATTACATTTTTAAAATTTACTTTAAAAATAAAATATTTTCTCAATTACATTTTTAAAATAAAACAATAATAATTTTTGAAATTTAAATTGAATTAAAAAATATACATATATTTTTAATTTAAATTAAAAAAAAAATAATGTTGTGCTCTGCTATTAAATTTTACATTTTTAAATTTTAAAAATAACCATCCCAAAAATTTCCAAATAAAGTCTCAACACCCACGAGTTGTAAATAACTAATAAGCTAACATGCTGTTAAATGTCATTGGGTCATCTACATGGCTGAGGACAATTTTCTTTGGTGAATTTTTAATTTAGCCCTGCATTTTAGTATAAACAAAAAGTAAAAACAAAAACAACTGTAAGAGGGCAAACACTTTTTCACAATTATACCTCATGGAGAAACGTTTTTAGCGTCAGACTTTACCAGGAAGAACAACATAGAGAAAACTGTGCCAGCGATGACCCCTGAAGGCGTCATAGTAAAGGACCAACAAAAGGCAAAGAACTGATTAGTGGCAGATGTTGAATTAGTGAGGAGACACAGTGACCCGCTGGGTTTCAAAATTACAGACTGTGGTGAAGGCAAGTCGTCAGATTTTTTTACGGATATTTATTTATGCAAAGAGGCCAAAACTGTACCTAAAAATGGCCCAATTTGCATAGATTGTGACAAGGTCATAACTCCAGCTAGATTTGTGGCAGGTGGAACAACTTTATGAGGCTAAAGGGTTTTAGCTTCTGGCCTTTTTAAAGGAAGGAAGTACAAATCAGCCAGGGATATCCTTCACTTACAATAGGTTCTCAAAGGGAGGACTTGAATGGTGTTGTTAATCATATAATATTTTTCTTATGACATAAATCTGACAGTTATATAAAAGCCAATATAATTATCTTGACACAGTTTACCTTTATAAAGCATTAAATCTAAAGATTTTAGCACAATGATCTTTGTTTTTCAGGTTGTGTCATTAATTTGTTTTTATAAATATATCATAAAAGCAGAAGGTGCAAATGAGAAGCAGAAGTGAAATTCAGAATGTGGTGATGTATGAAATAACACAAGTTTGAGGAAAATATCTTTTGTGTTACAGAGGCATTTTCCTCTACTCCAAGCTGTACTAATAACATGATTTCTCTTTTATATTTTTCAGGAGGCGTTCACTGCTTTCCACCCTGATCAAACGTTTGTGCAGAAGTTTCTAAAGCCTCTACTGATTGGAGAGCTGGCAGCGACAGAGCCAAGCCAGGACGGAAACAAAAATGTACAAATAATTCAAGTCCCATAAGAATCTCAGATAACTCACACAATATTTACTCATTCACAAATTAGTTGAGTTATTTTTTTCCAGAAAAGACATTAACAAAACATTGTTACAGCTTCCCTTTTCTCTGCCACAGGCAGCCATCATACAGGATTTTGAAACTTTACGCACCCAGGTGGAGAAGGAAGGACTTTTTAAAGCCAAACCTTTATTTTTCTTCCTCCATCTGAGTCACATCCTGCTGCTGGAGGCTCTCGCCTGGATGATGGTCTGGTACTGGGGGACGAGCTGGACTCTGACCTTACTGTGTGCTGTCATGTTGGCAACATCTCAAGTAAGCTCTACAAAGTTGCCTGTCACATGAAGGTTAAATCATCTTAGATTATAGAAAATAATATTTTGGGTTTTTTTTTGCCAGGCGCAGGCTGGATGGCTGCAACATGACTTCGGTCACCTTTCTGTCTTCAAGAAGTCCAAGTGGAATCACCTGGTCCACAAGTTTGTTATTGGACATTTAAAGGTAACCTTTATTTAGTTTTGACGTTTTACGTCTTTTTGGTCATTTTCTCCTGTTTTTGAGAGTCCTATGTTTTACAGGGAGCTGCAGCCAGCTGGTGGAATCACCTGCATTACAATCATCATGCCAAACCAAACGTCCTGAGCAAAGACCCTGACGTCAACATGTCGGGCGTTTTTGTTCTTGGATCTGTTCAGCCTGTAGAGGCAAGCAGCTGGAAGAAGATTTGTTTTAAGTGTTTCAAGAAATTCGTAGCAGCTCACAAACTGTTTTCTTCTTACTTTTTCTCATCTCACAGTACGGCATGAAGAAGATCAAACACCTGCCCTACAATCACCAGCACCAGTACTTCTTTTTATGTACGTTTTGTCAGAAGTCATGGAATATGAGAAATGAGACGAACAATTTTTCATGACAAAAATAAATGATCATAATGATTTACCTCTGTTTCAGTGGGGCCGCCTCTTCTCGTCCCAGTCATCTTCAACCTGCAAAATCTGAACGTTATGATTTCTCGCCGAAACTGGGTGGTAAGAGTTTGGACCATATGCTTTGCAGTGCATGTAATTACTTACATTTCTAAAAAAAAATGGTAAAAGTTTATGTGAACATATCACTTTAATGTGTTTTATTGATACAGGACAACAAAGTATTTTCTAGAGTATTGTTGTCGTTTTTTATCAGGATTTTCAATCATGAAAACATGAGAAGAAAATGTTTTAAACAATTAAATTTTGTTTTTTGTCTTTTTTGGTCATTTAAAGGATCTGGCTTGGTATTTGTCCTTTTATATTCGATATTTCTCCTGTTATGTGCCCCTATATGGCGTTTTTGGCGCTGTGGCTCTCAACCTCTTTGTTAGGTAAGAATTTGAATTGTTAATTATTTAGTCATTTGTTGCTTGCTTGTTAATTTCATTCATTTAGCAACTTATTAAAAAGATTCCCAAATGTTTCCAAAAGTTGTTTTTATGATTTGTGTCTAAAAAAAACCTGTTAAAAATAATTTATATACTGTCATTAAATTGTATTGAACTGTTTCATATTGTTGCTAATATTTTTTCTGAGCTCAGAGTAATTTAGACTTTCACCAAATAGACCAATTCCTAATCATTATCTGAACCACAGTGTAGCTTATTTTCTTAGCAGTGACATTCTTTTTTTTAAATAATTAAGAAAAGTAATAAAGATGATAATGCTAATATTTAATTAATTTTTGTAGACATTAAATATTGTTTTTATTTTACTGTGACCCTGGCTGGATCAGCCAGTTTTAACAGAACCAAAGATCCTGACCTCTGAGTAACATCGCGTTGATGTTTGTCAAATTCACATAACCTTTACCAATGTATATTAGACCATTACGTTAGGTTATCTGCTACCAGAATATGTAAGTTATTATTAAAAGATATGTCTTAATAAAGAAATGTCAAAAACTGCAAATATATGAAATGCAGAATCTTTAGACAACATTTTTAAAATTGTTAATTTTGCAGGTTTTTGGAGAGCCACTGGTTTGTCTGGGTGACTCAGATGAACCATCTTCCAATGAATATAGATCATGAAAAGAACAGAGACTGGCTTACTATGCAGGTACGTTCTTTTAAAAAAATAAATAAATAAAATGTATATTATTAAATACATAAGTCCATAATATATCATTTTAAACAAGGAAATATTTAATCTTGCTTGTGAGAAGAGAGACAGATCAAAATATTGACATTCTGTTCTGAGTCTAATGCAGACAACTGACCTTAGCTAGTTTTTATTATCCCTTTTGTTGTATTACTTTGTCTACCTTACCTGACCCAAAATCCCCTTAAGCTGTCTCCTCACTCAATAGAATCTGAAACTTTCTTGTAGTCACTCAAACTAGATAAAGTTAAGCCTACTTACAAATGTACATACTTTCCTACAGTCCCAGTTTTAATTCAACAAAGGTGTCTCTGTGACTCGCTGATTTGGGTGGCCAGACCACAAATGCAGTTCACACTTTTTAGACGTCTAACAATTGACAAACATGTATTACTTTTCTTTTGCACTACTTTGCGCTCCATTATCACTTTTTTGCCTTCTACCTCATCAGCTAAGCAATTACAGCCACTGTGCTGTACAAGTAGATTAAAAAAGCCAGAAAGTAAATTTTGTGATTCACAGCGAACGTTCGAACAAACTGCTCAAATCATGCATTAAATTAAAAACATTTTACTTTGAAAACTAATGTCTGTTAACCTATAATTTAAAGCACTAAAGATTCAATTTTGTTCTGGCAAACTGAGCAAAGTGTGTCATTTACCATCCAGACTGCATTTAACATCTATAAGCTCATTTCAGAGGCTTCTGTTCATCATGCTAATTGAGATTCATTTATTAAGAAACAAACTTTACATTAACTTATATTCCCACTGCAGATACTCAAAAATTCTTGACTCGGGGAAACAATCAACTAAAATAGTATTAATTATTCAGGATATCATGTTCTCACAAACTTCACAGCAACACTTTTTTGCTCTGTTGTGGAAATGCTCCAGTGTGGTTCTAAGAAATGTCTTGACACACGTAAAGGAGTTTGCTGTGTGTTAGAATCAATGAGGTTGAATTGAATCGCCTCATTTGTCTCATTAGAAAAGTGTTTCTTGGCATTTTGTGCCCCTAAAGTGAGGAGCATCGTTAACAAACTAATGCTTATGCACCATTTTCTGTTACAGCTACAAGCCACATGTAATATAGAGAAGTCCTTCTTCAACGACTGGTTCAGTGGACACCTCAACTTTCAAATCGAACACCAGTAAGTCGACAGCAGTTTACTGTCTTTTGCAAGACAAATATGGATACTAATTAGGTGACCTTTTCCCTCTTAACCTATTGTTTCCACTCAAATCAGCAACACTGACAGATATTTTAGTTAGCATTTAAAATGCTTCGCGTGACTTTAGCCATGTTAACACTTTGAGTTCTGATTTAATATCGCCATTCTTTGGGTGGGGTATGAAATTAAGCTATTAGAGATTTAAAGCTCTACTATAAATCACGTCAATTGGTTTGACTTTGATTCCTCTAATAATTTAATTCAATTCCTTTTTGAAGTCTGTTTCCCAGAATGCCGAGGCACAACTACCACCTGGTCGCTTCGAGGGTCCGTGCGCTGTGTGACAAGCATGGGATCTCTTACCAGACGAAAACGCTGTGGAGAGGCATGACTGACGTCGTCAGGTGATAACTCAGACAGGACAGGCAGAAACTCACACTTATTTAAACTACATTGAAAATAGTCCTACAGCTGATTTAAAATGCAGGAGCAGAGCAGTGACGGCAGAGGTGATCTGTCTTCTTCCAGTTCACAACAACACGCTGCTCGCCTGCTCACCAGCCTGGTTACAAACTGATGTTTTCCCTTTTTTTTCTCTTTTTGCTTTTTTTCAGTTCACTGAAAACTTCAGGTGATCTCTGGCTTGATGCCTATCTTCATAAATGAAGAGCTGCTTATAAATCAAGTGATCTTCTTTTGCAACAAAAACATGTTGTGTGTTGACAATTAGAAAAAAAGCAACTGAAAATGTGACTTATTTCACCATTTTTGAAGACGGTGTTGTTAATGGACTGAGAAACTATTTAAAGCTTATGGGATTTTAAATGTAAAGCTTGTAGGATCATCTTAAAATATCTTTAAAATTGAAGATAATTTAATTATTTTTAATTAAGTTATCTTAATTTTAATAAGATAATTAATTTAATGTTTTTTGGTAAACATTTTCAGTCACATGGACTGAAATAAGACAGCTAATATGACGACTTTTTCCCTAATAGTACTAAGTAACATTGCTTATTCTGTCATACAAAGGTTAAATATAATCAAATCTCATAACCTTCATTTTGCTTTCTTCAGTTATAGACCTGCAACCTTTTAAATAATCTTGTTCTTCGTTGCACAATAAGCAAGTTGTTGTCTCCTACAACACTTAGTGTTATTCCTGGAGAGGCAAACATAAGAAATATTCTCTAAAAATGTTATATTCTGTAAGTAATTGGCATTGTAGACTTATTGACAGATGTGTTGTAATGTGTTGGAACTTACAGAAGGAATTTTAGCAAAGTGAAACAACAGTGAAAGGATTTATGCGCCCTTAGATGTTGCAAAATATTTTAGACTTCTAAAATATTTAGAAGTCTAAAATATAAAATAAAACATTTTATATTTTCCTGTTTTAACTATGTGTCAATTATTTTTTGTCATAAAACACAAAATCGAGTTCAATGAAACCCTGCAGAGAGATAGTCCATGCTTTAAACAAAGCATATTTTAAGTTGTCGCAAGATTCAATTAATAACCTGCCTACAGAAATGACAAGTTTAGCACATATGCATAAGGAAGGACATTTTGCGGAGGTTCCCTCAAGACGAAACAATATGAATGGCAGAGTGGATAAATAACGTTTGACAAGGATTTGTTAATCCGAAAACAAATCCTTGTTGCCATCAAGAAAACAGTTAAGAGAGGAATCACAAAAGGTAAGGGTGAAACTTTAAAAGCACAGACACCTGTAACTTGTTTGGTGTTTTATAAAAATGGTGTAGAGTTGAGGAAATTAGCACTTTAAGAGCTTTAAGGATCACGTCTTTATTTGAAAAACAAGTCATCTGAAGCTTACATGTATTTTTTTCTTGACTGCCTCCTCCTCATAGACAGTATGATGTAAATAGATTAAACAATATAAAGGGACACCAGTTTCTGCATCACAAAGCAGGTTTAGGAACTTCTCCGTTTTGCAGTACAGACTGACAAAAATAACTCGAGATAACAAAATGCAGTTTTTCAAGTAGGTTTTCATTTATTAATTTTAAAAAGTCACCCAGAACAAGCTGGCCCTATGTGAAAAGTAATATCCCCCTTTATCTAGTAACTGGTTGTACTACCCAGTGTTCGCAAAAACTGGTTAGAAGTCTCTTACGGGACTGGAGGAAGTCCTCTCTTTTATGCAGCAGTTTTAATTCAGCCACATTAATGCATGAATTTGTTGTTTTTGATTATTCCACACCGTCGTAGTCATTCTTAACTTTGACTTTGTCATTTCAAAACCTTCAGTTTCTTTGGAGGTGGACTTTGTGCAGCATTTCAGATCATTGTCCTACTGCAAAACAAAAGAGATCTGTAAGGATGGCAGTGCTTTTTGATAGTACTATATGATATGGAGTAATTACATAATTATTTCATAATAATTACCATTTATGTAATTATTAGGGTGAAATGTCTGTAAATGAACATCCAATTAATTTGGGGCTTCTGGTGTTTGGAAATACATTATTTACTGAAATATTCTCTTGTGATGATTTGTCTCTTTTAAAGTGAAGGAAAACTTCACTTTTTCCAATATAGTTTGGAAGAGATGATGAACTAAACCCTAAACAATAAAAACATTACCTATGGTACCACATACATTCTTTTTTTTTACATTTCTTCAGCCACAAGAAATAGACATAAATAGCTGATTGTTCACTGTGGGAATCTGGGTCATGCTGCGGCTGACTAGACCTGATGAATACATCGTCTCCAGTTACCATTTCTTTATTAGATTGCGTTTCCTTGCAGCGCTGACTGTCCACTGAGTGTTAATGTCCAGAAAATGTGTATTCTTTTTCCCACTAATAAATATTTCACATGAAATGCAATAAGGATTTAAGCATGTTTTTCATTAGACTCTCAATTTTGCAATAAGATTAGCTGTTTTGATTAGCTGCTGGCAAGAAATCATCATCATTAATAGAAATGCCCAACTAGCAAGCGAATGTTCAAACGATATTTGAAAGTCAAATGCGCTCCTGATCTCCGGCTGGAGCGACGGCTCATTTTTCAGCAGGACAACAAACACAAAGATTGCAAAATGTCAAAGGAGTGGCTTCTGAACTCCACTGTGAATCACTGCAGAGATCTGAAAACGGCTGGACAGGCGTCTCCCATCCAACCTGATGGAGTTTGTCAAAATGTACAAAAAGTGAAGAGCTGTGAATACTTTCCAGATGCACTGTGTTGTGAGTTGGAAGGGGAAAAAACTGTCGCTGCTCTTCATTAGCCAGATAATCAATAAGTTAAGCAAATTAAAACACCAGTAAGTCTTACACTAAAATGACAGAGTTAGGTTTCTATCCTCATTTTCGTAACAGCTAAGCTCAGCTTTCATAAACATATTAATAGGTTATAAGGTGACAGATTGGACTTTATGCAGCAAACTAAAACAGAGACAGTGTTGGTGAAAGGATCAAGTTAAAGTTTTGATTGTATAAGTAAAACAGTGATTAACTGAAAGTTTGTATTGAATTCTGGGAGATCCTATCAGATTTTAATTACTAAGACATCTAATTACATTTTACCAGATAAAAAATAAAGTGGGAAATGAAGGACACCCTTCCAAACTGTAATTACAGATCTATCTGCAGTGCATAAATTAAGTTAACAGATTAAAGTAATTATTTCATATGATCCGCTTTCAGAACTGCACCGAGAATGTGTCAAATAAAATTAAAGACTTTTAAACATGGAGCAAATGCCGAATGACACCGAGGACACAAAATGAACAGGAACTTACAGGAGAAACAGTTGATAAGCACATAAAAGGACAGTAAAGAGACAAAAAGAATAGTCATTAATGGGAATTAAAAATGTCCAGAAAGAAATGTTTCCACAACTGGACACAAAACTGAAAAACACTGACAAATGAAACCAAAACTCAAAATATGTTGTGGATATTATTAGAAAAGGGTAATTTACTGAATATTCAGTTGATCTCAAATGGCACAGCAGATAGAAAATTAGAATATTAGAACAACAAATCTTGTGTACAAACCAGAAGTCTCACTTTACCAAACTGTGTGTGTTTGGTGCATTTTTATTTAAAGCAAGCAAGGTTCTTCTTCATTCATAAAAGTTACTCAATGTGGATAGAGTAGTCGGAGTAAGAATGTCTTTGTGTTGCTAAAAAATAATGCTGGATGTCACTCTAAATCTGTCTTCCCCACTGGAAAGCATGGTGGTGTGAGCATCATGACGTGGGAACGCTTTAATTCAGCAGAGATAGGAAAGCTAGCGAGCGATGTTGGACATTTACTGCAAAAGTAGAGCAATTTTCAGTTTCCACATCACCAATGAATTAACTCATGCCAATAGTAATGAACACTGAGAAATTAACTGAATATGGCAAGACTAACTGGAAATAGAAAAATAAGAAAATAATCAAAATCCAAACACCCAAATGCTGGTAGAGACGTAACTTCATCAAAACGTCGTAGCGTGAAAATGTAACTACTGAATCAATACTGTAAATATGAATGTATGTAATACTTTAAAAAAATAACCATTTGACTTCATAAATAAAAGTTGCTTTTTTGTTCTACCATACATAAAAGTAATAAATTACACTGAAGTTCAACCAAACAAGAAAAAGTCCAAAGGCCATGTATCATAAGGGAACATTTTATATTCACCATCTGCTGCACAAAGGCTATTAGAAAGACATAAAATGGCCACACAGAGAAAACCTAGATAGGATTATTGTATTTGTTTAGCAGCCAGGGCGGCTCTGGTGCTAAGAAACCAGAGGATTTGTAATCTGCACATTGTGCAACTTGTTTTGTAAGAAATATGCAAGCAGCCTGTGGGAAGCTGCCTGCTCCTCGTCCATTCTAATCAGAAAAAGTCAAACATTTGCATCTATTGAAAAAAAATATATAAATCATTACATTATTCCAATAGTTACTACTTCAGATAACCCCGTACCCATTTTTGCACCGTCTGCATAATCTTTGTGTCGCAGGAGCAGCTGGAGCTGCAGCAACACTGACTGGATGGGCCGTTATGACCTCTGGCCTATTTAATCCACCCCGGTGTTAAGCAAGCAGCACTTCCAGGGTTCGGCCTCTAGGGGGGGTGGAGGGTCTCTGCAGCTGATTGTCTCCGGAGCCGCTCCGCTCCTTAACGCAGCATCTCGTCCCGTGGTGCACGAGGCAGCCGCTCCAACGAGCCGGAGCTGCTCTTCTCCGATTGGTCAGAAAGCCTCGAAAGATCCGCTCGAAGTTCGCAAGGGTCGAAGAGACGCGTTGGGAGGGAGGGAGGGAGAGAGAGAGAGAACAGGGCCTATCAGGGCAGGACTGAAAACTCCGTCCGCTTTTATGGTCGCCTTCCTGCTTTTATAAAGCAGCTGGACGACGCTGGACGTGAAGCGGCTCTGCCGGTGTGAGGAGAGCAGAGCGGTCCGGACCTGGATGCTGTAAGTTACAAATATTTGTTGTAATACACCTGACCGCCGCCATATTTGTCAAACAAAAGTGAAAGCATCATCTGAGAGGGGTTTATGTTTAGCTCAGAGGAACAATGCGTGCCGTTATTACTGCAATAGCGGGATCTATTGTGACATTTTTTAAGTTGTATGTTTTTTGTTTGTCTGTTTTTTTTCTTTTCTTCCATCCGTCTGTGAGGACAGACTGGTCCTCTTGTGAACAGGTGAATCCAGGAAGCAGCAGCAGCATCAGAGAGGAGGATGGGAGGCGGAGGTCAGCAGACGGAGCCTGCAGAGTCAGGCAGCGGGAAGCCTGCGGGTGTTTACACCTGGGAGGAGGTGCAGAAGCACCGCAACCGAAACGACCAGTGGCTGGTGGTCAACCGGAAGGTTTATAACATCAGCCAGTGGGTCAAAAGGCATCCAGGAGGGTCCCGAGTAATCGGACACTACGCCGGAGAGGATGCGACGGTAAAATGCGCTTTCTTCATGCAGGGAAATGTCAGCGTTTTCTATTTATGATGTTGATAAATTGATAAAATACAAATGACAGTTATGTCAATTGTTGATGCTTCGCAGTTAGGAAGTTATGCTTGTCTGTCTGCATTCTGCTTCATTATGGAAGTATGATGATTCATTTTTATGTACCTCCATAAATGATAAAAAGAATCCCCACTTTATTTATTTAAAAATGTCAGTTTTCATTCATTTCACCCCATCAATTGGTGCAACTGAAAACACAAATCAGTGTTCAGTTTGTAACTGCTGTGTGGTTTTAAACACTTTGTTTATGCATAACCTAAGTGCAAAGGTGCTCAGGCTAAATGTTGCCTAAATATGGATATAAAAGTCTTTATCAGAGAATATATTCTTACATCGACTTGAATATAAGTGAGGTTTAACTGAGAACTTTCTTTCAAACTGTGTGTCAAACTAATTCTTATCTTATCTACATATTATCAGCATTTTTGGCTTCCTCATTGGTTTTCATCTACTTAATATGAAAACCTTTTAAAAACTAAAGAGTTCAAAGTTTTGTCTGATTTTTTTTTTTTACCTTTTACCCATGCTGCACGTTGACCGTTTACCTTTCTGCACTATAAATGGCATTTTTGGTATTTTATGTAGTGGCTATTGCAAAATAAAATAACATAAAATAATAATAGGAAAAAAATGCTTAATTAAAACTTAAAATTTAATGTAACAGAGTATTTGGACATCTCTATAAGACTGTGCAGTTGATTTCTTTTCTGTTATATTTCATTAAGAAGCAGGTTGTTAATATTTAAAACTGCAGAATGAACCTCGCTGTGACCTTTGAACGGAGTCACTACGTGTAACTGGACTTGATCTGTGATAAACACATTACTTCATGCCTCTAAATGCACGTCTCTCTGCCTCCAGATGTCAGTTTGACATGTCTTAATGTAACATTCTAATCTGTTATTTAATACATTAAAAATATATGAACAGAATTAACATTTGATTCTGAAAATATTCAAATTTGACATTGGAAATACTGCAGTTTGGAGCAGCTGGAGCCAGCTGGATTACCAATGATCTCGTTTTTTGTTGGGTTAATACCGGATGCCTCTGGCTAAAGGATATTCACATATATTCATTAATTAACGTTTTCTGAATTGATTTTATTTTTCTTTTGTTCTTGGCTTCTTTACTAACTAACCTTGAACTTATAAAATATTTTCTTATCATGGAAACCTGTAAGATTACAACTTAGAAGTTTTTATTTGGGATCTTTTGATGCCATTTTTTTCCTTTAACTTCACTATAACACAACTTTCTCTAGAAAAATAGAAATGAAAACGATTACACCAGTTATTTCACACATCTGCACACGGTACATAACCTATGGTTGTAAATAAAGTTGACTATTTTTTTCGTCCCTTAAATACTTTTACTTTGCGCAGATTACTGCAGCTGATAAAAATAAAATGCAAAAAATGGGCAGGACTAATGTATAAATTATTGAAAACTATCAATCTAACACAAAAAGAATTAGCACCTTTAACACCTTAAAAAATCTCCATATCTCATATTTGGGAAACTGCAGCAGCAGGATGCGCCTGTCGCCATGATACCTGAGATGCTATCTATCTACATCCTAACCCATTGTTTGGGAAACATGTCTACCTTTTACACACTTTGAGTTTGATGAACTTTACAGGTAACTGTGGTGAGAAACAAATCATGAGCATGTGAAAAAGCACTTCATGTCCACTGTCTGATATGGTGGAGGACCAGTTATGCTTTGGTTCTGATTATCTTCCACAGTAGCCTTGGCATAGTGCCTGTTAAAGTCATTCAGTAGGTGAAAATTAAGTGAAACAAAGGCCAATAAATTTGGTCCTTGGATTTTGCACATTTTTACCAGAGATGACAACTGTTCTGCAGAAAGTGACTTTTATCATCTGCATGTTATGTTATGGTCAGCACATCGCTTCTAGACCGCAACATTTACAACTAGACACTGTTAGTTGTGAAGTAGCCCTCTCTGCTGTGCTCCAACATATATGGGATTTTTATTTTATTTTATTTTTTTAACGGCTCTCAACTTTTCTCTTTTACTCTGGTTTATGCCTAAACTGTCAAATGTTTCTCTTCACAGGAAGTTTTTTCTGCTTTTCATCCCGATCAAAAGTTTGTGCAGAAGTTCCTGAAGCCTCTGCTGATTGGAGAGCTGGTGGCGACAGAGCCAAACCAGGATGGAAACAAAAGCGTAAGATTTTACATTTAAAGGTGGCAGGAATTGAATTTCTTTGGAATAATTTCACATTTCAAGGACATTTTAAAATGCTATGATGCTTAACTCCAGTTCTAAAGAATGCATGCATATTTTAGATGTTTCCTGGATCAATACAACTGATTCACATAAACGGCCCATTAGGAGGCCTGTGAATGACTTTATGACATACTGAGGAAGTAATTAAGCCCTTAATTCTGTCAGATCTAAAACATGTAGAGCAACAGCTGTTGAGGGCAGCATTTTGTCTTTATACCTCCACTAAGGTTTCACTGAGATTTATAATATTAAAGGATTGCACACGTGTCACATTAAATTTTATAATAAAATAACTTTAAATATGTTCTACTTCTCTGCTTGCAGGCAGAACTCATTGAGGAGTTTGATCGTTTACGAGAGCTGGCAGAGAAAAGAGGCCTTTTTCAAGCACGGCCTTTATTCTTCTGCCTCCATCTGGGTCACATCGTGCTGCTGGAGGCCCTGGTCTTTCTGCTGCTCTCGCACTTTGGCACGAGCTGGACGATGACGCTGCTGTGCTCAGCGCTGCTCGCAACCGCCCAAGTACTCTCAGCAGCGCTAAACCGTCCTTATTGTAGTCGAGTAACTTTAAATGGATGAAATAACTACTTTTTCTCTCCATCAGTCGCAGGCCGGATGGCTGCAGCATGACTTCGGTCACCTCTCTGTCTTCAAGAAATCCAAATGGAATCACCTGGTCCACAAGTTTGTAATCGGACACTTGAAGGTAACTCATGATTTCTTCTGTTAACTGTCTGGAGTTCTCTAATACTTGACTGTTTTTTTTTGTATTTTTTAGGGAGCTTCAGCCAACTGGTGGAACCACCGACATTTCCAGCACCACGCCAAACCGAACATTTTCAAGAAGGATCCCGACATCAACATGATGGATATCTTTGTGCTTGGGAACACGCAGCCAGTGGAGGCGAGTAGCTCAATAAAAGGAATGCATTTCTAATTCGTCCTGAGCTCTAATGCAGCTTAATAGCTGACTGAACGCCGTGCCTCGCTCTGTTGCAGTACGGCATTAAAAAGATCAAACACTACCCCTATAACTACCAGCAACACTACTTCTTTCTCGGTATGCTTGCTTTAAAACGTTTGGAGAGAATTGAAGAAGTCCAAAATTGTTCCAGATCTAACTTGTTCTTCTCTTTCAGTGGCACCGCCGCTGCTTATTCCAGTTTTCTACAACTACAACATAATGAAGACCATGTTTACTCGACGTGACTGGGTGGTAAGAATAAATGCATTTTACATAAAAGGAAGTTGTGACTCATTTCTTTGTAAAGAAACATATAAATAATATGATTTTTTGTTTTGTTTTGTTTTTTCGAAGGATCTGGCCTGGGCTTCCACATACTACATTCGTTACTTCTACTGTTTTGTTCCACTGTATGGTGTGTTTGGCTCTCTGGCGCTGATGATGTTCGTCAGGTGAGAAGTATTTAAAGTGGTGCACCCTCCGATAGCTTCTTTTAAAAATGTATGTGTCAACGTGTTCGGGTTTGTTTTAGAGGCTGAAATCAAACAAAGTGGAGAAAAGAACAGTCGTGATTTGATTTTGCATTTCCATTAACTTTTTGTGATAAATCTGCTTGCATTCTTTGCCACATGCTTTTTTTTACTCTGCTTTCAGACAGAATACAATGAATCGAAATGTGTTGATTTTAATATCTGCAGGTTTTTAGAAAGCCACTGGTTTGTGTGGGTGACTCAGATGAGCCACTTGCCAAAAGAGATCGATCACGAGAGACGCCAAGACTGGCTGACCATGCAGGTACCTGCTTTATGATCAACTAACATTAGAGTCTTGTTGTGTGAGTACTGCTTATCAGAGGTGGAAATTACAATCAACGGCTTATCTTAATTGAAAATAAAATTGGGTAAAAACCAGATCAACGTTTTAAGGTTCAACCCTCCAGATAATTTGATTATTTTATCATAAATTTTCCGACATCTTATTCCTGCAAGGTCACAGACATTTGCTACAGATGTTTTTTAATTTTCTATATTTTGTTTGATAAATAACTTACAGCACAGTATTCAGTGTGTGATATAGGGCTGTGTAATAATATCGATTTTGCGATATATATAAATTTTTTCTTTCCTAGAAAAAAATCGATATTCATCCTCAAGTATCGTAACATCCAACTGTCACCTTGCTCACTCACTGCTTGCTTCGCCGGGAGAGTGATTAGGTCATCAGGCT
>CAEGAF010086837.1:0-18021 GCA_903067075.1 Micropoecilia bifurca | reverse complement strand
ATATATATGTTCTTCCTATCCAATGGAAGAACATTCATTTCAGTAATTAGACACTTGAAAATTTACTTAGAGAAGGTGCTGCATCACTAATGATCTTGGTGTAAAAATATTTTAGTGCTTTAAGCCGGTGTCGTTTCATTAACTTGTACACTGCCTTCATTTTCTGTCAGGCAATTACTCTGACCAGAAACGGGTTCTCTTTTCAGTACAAGTTTCACACAGGAAGATCCCTGGTGGGGCACCACTTCCTACCTCAATTTTCCATGTAAATAATCATTGCCTACTGTGTAAATAACCACTTAAAGCAAACTTAACAGTTTAGGGGTTATTGCATCTGTATTAGATTGAAGCTATTTTGCGACAGTAAAAGTCTGCTTTAGTCTTGATCCCTCCCTTAGAGGTGGTTTATGTCCTGTTCTCGGAGCAAAAATCTAAATTTAAATTAAATAAAAACATTCAGAGAATTATTCATTCCAGTCAAAATACCAATGGAAACTCACAACACAGCATATGTTTTCTGCATTTTCAAATATGCGCATGTTATGACTGAGTGTATATTGTCACAGAAACCACCAAACCACAAGATTAAGCGCTAAACAATTTAAAAACGTTGGTACCTTGCACAAGATAAAAGGTTGCCCCTGGCGTCCTTAAAGGCATGTTCAATAGTAGGTCGAACAATAGTTGCCAGTTTCACAGTTAAGACATGACCAGTTGTCTGGCAACATGTTTAGTATGCAGCAAGCAGAGCGTATCACACACAAAGATTGAAGAGATTTTCTGTGGCTCACACAGCCCTAAAGAAGCTATCAATTCCCTGACGTAAAAGACTGAAAGGATATGGCTGATTTTCAGGCAATGTTATCTCTCTCCATCTACCAAGATGAAAGCAAGAGAGTGAAGTTTGTGGTTGAACAGCCTGGGAGAAAACAGTGTAAATGAAAATCATGCTCTTTATCAAGTTATCATGTGTCAGGGAATTGTTTGTCAATGGGTCTGCAGGGTGCTGGTGAATGTGGACTTTTCTGTACTAACAGAATGTAAAAGTCACACAGCCAAGGCTTGAATTTTATAATTTATGTGTCTTGTATGTGATATCAAGTTATGTCAGTTATTTTCTGAGTCATATTTTTTTCTCTTCTTAATAATGTTGTCTATAATAGCCTACTGACCCACAAAAATGGCAGAAAGCCAAATGTGGTCACATATTATAAGCTCATTTTCTCTGTAAATGCAGGTAATATCATAGGCAGCTTACAGGGACAGAAATATTCCCTACATAATTTGAAAGTGGTACAATTAATCCATACTCCACCACGCTGCCATGCCAACCCAAATTGTCAAGCTGAAAAAATATCTTTCTTTTTCAAAACCTTGCTAATGATTTCATGAGTTGCAAGTTTCAAAGATCCCTTTCAAAAAGTTCAGGGAGTGCGTCCACACATAAAAAAAAGGAACACACACACTTGCATTTAGTCTAATGGGCCTGGAGGCCCTTTGACTCTCTCATTTAGCTGTTTTATGTGTTTCAGTGTAAGGGGGCAAAGAGTGGGGAACATGGGGCAATAATTTAACCTGAGTGATGTGTGATGCAGATGGGAATTATTAATTTGTATCTGCTTTGCTTCAGTTCTGCCACTTACCGAAGAAAGAGGGGAAAGTGTCATTCTGTTCAATTTTTGTGTTTCTGAAGTCTCTTGTCTCGAGCACAGACCCGTCCAGGGTCGTGAGTGTTAAATGTCAAGCCTTGTAGTGAGCTGTCAAAGAACAAAATAGGCCCGGGATGATTGATGACTGGAGAGCCTGAAACCAAAACCTCCCAATTGCAAATGCTACCTTGCATCAGTTGTCCTACCCCTCCCTCCCCCGCTTCCATCCCTACTGCTTTCTCACTTCTTATAGATCAGAATAGTGCCAGGGCAGATCCCACATGCACGGTCACACACAGCCACATGCCCACATTTGGATCATCTCTTCACACAGCCTGGAGCTGGATTAGATGTTAGTCCAACCGCAAAATGCTTAATCCTATACAGCTGAAGTTAAACATATTACAATGTGCAGATAACTAAACATTTGTATAAACAGGCAGGGGAAAATTGATTGGTACCGCTGGTAGAGATTTATGCTAACCTTAAAATAAATTATTTTTTTTCATTGCATTAACATAAAATGGTTTAGAAAATTTAGACCTTTAAATCAAGAATATTTATTTTTTGGCAAAAATAATTTTTAGTTTCAGTTATTGGTGCTCTTGCTATAAATACATTGCACAACCCTGTTTGGACAATATGGCTAACAATTCTTCTACATTCTTCCATGTAAGTGAAAGTTGGACCTCTTTGCAGAATCTCCATAGATTGGTCCTGTATTCTCTCTGATTGGTCCTGTATTCTCTCTGATGTTCTTATCTGCTGCTCAACCCACAAGTTTTCTTTGTGAGTTTACTCTCAAGTCTAAGAGGACAGTTGAATTCTGTGTCAATTAAAAATCTTGAATTCTGTCAATTTGAACATATGTGGTCCATTGTTATCTTGAATAAAGACTAGTTGATCATTGGTATACTGAATTGGACTTTAATTGTCTATGGTGTGTCACACATGTACCTTTGCTTTGAGTGAGGAATGTTGGTTGTTGGGAAAATGACTCAATCACACAAATAATCTGAATAAGGATGTAATGTTTTGCTTTTAATTGCACTGCGACAAGCAGGTGAGAAAACACATTTTGCAGGTCAAGGCAAAGTTTTAATAGAAAAATTGGTGAAGAATTAGGAATTAGATAAGTTACCCATATCTGTGTTCTGCAATGTGGTGCGTAAAGGTTCCGTTATCACAGAAGGAAGGCAGCCCACACACCTTCTCTCTGACAGATCTTTGGTAGGGCAGGTGTTTCAATGAACTAATCAATCATCACTCATATAACCATTGATTAATTATTGCAAAATAAACACCAAGCTTGAAATCAATAATGCAGGAATACAGAATGACTTAAATTATTAGGTGTACTAATAGGTGTACTACTAATTGTGGGCGTAGTAATTTTGTTCAAATTGGTAATTTTCTACATATTTTTGAGCATGGTATAAATACTAAAATCAGTGTTTGGATTTTTTTTAAAAGTTTAACGTGAGAGCAGTAAAATAGAGAGGCCCCTTCACTGTCCACTTTTAAAGTTCATCTTAAAAGCCATTTCTTTTACTTGGCTTTTAGGTCCAGCAGGATCTAGTCTTAAAGTGTGTTTTTGTTTTTAAACTGGAAGAGTTTTTTACTTGTTTTATTTTATTTTATTATGTTGTGTTTTAATGTACAGCACTTTGTATCAGCTGTGGTTGTTTTAAAGAGCTTTATAAATAAAGTCGGATTGGATAAAATATGACTTCATCTTAGGGGTTTTTGCAGTATTCTACAAGTAGTGCTTAATCATGACAGCTGAATGAAGATAATTTGTTTAGTTTTTAAATGGCTTTTAAATGCACCTGTGCTTGGCATTATTACTAGATCCTGACCCTTGGATACTGCTTCTCTCTATGTGACGGCCTTAAGAAGTGATTGTTTCTGATGAAGATATCACCCCAAACACTGAAATGATCAAAGACTCATGCAATCACAATAGCTCCATTTGTCTGCTGTAACAGGGACACGCATGCTGCTTACCGGATGGTTAATCAGAGAGTCTATCATCTTCATCAGGATTGCCTATGGTTTCGAACAATGTCTAAAGGCTAGCACACGTTTCTTAATCTGTCCTTCTCCTGCTGCTGCCGCCATTCATTCACCTCACAGATGCTATCTCTGCTCAAAGCAGGGCATATTTAGGAGGTTGAGGAATTATCTTTTAAACCTTTTGCAAACTAATTGCTATTATTGTGTTTGCACAATATAAAGTATAATAAAATGAACAAGCAGTAGTAATTCTAACATTTTCTGCTACTTGCAGACATATTGGTCTCCTCTCCCCTATTATTAGCAGGCATCATTTCAGCCTCCTGAAGCAGAGAGCAAAGAGGCTGTGAAATCACAGTGTCAGAACAGCTCAGCACCTGCCAATCTGACCTGCAGTGACAGGCCACGCTCCTCATGCCCACATTAATAACACAGATAAACATAAAGCTAAATACCAGGCTATGCTCTGTTAACTTTTATGTGGTTAAGAATGATTGGCTTGTTGCTTCACCACACCAGAGGGATCAAAGTACCCAGGAACAATATCAGAGTCTCTAAATAGGACTTCAGCTCTGTTCACTTTGCCTTGCGTGCATATCTAATTGCTGGTGCTCTCTCAGGGCTGTATATAACCTCTGTGGACGTGTCACACACAATATTGTCGGATATGTACTTAGCTAACCTGGCAGGGCTCTGCAGTGGGACTGTTTGACTAGGCATTCAGCACATAAAGAAAATGTGTTTGAGGCATGGACTTACCATGCCTTTGCAACGTGGGATCAATACCAGCCCTTCATAGACGACTCTACTTTTCAAATGCAGCATTTAGAAATCTGTTTATGAAGCCCATGATATGAATTTTCAGTTTTTTAAATAAATGAATATGCGATGATTCGTCCCACTCTGATTAGGAATAAAAATCTGCCGTGATGAGTGGCACTCTAATGTAGATTAAAACTGAAGTGACTCAGCTTCAGTTCGGTCAGTGCTACAACTGCAGCGAGATTTGTTTAGCTTAAGAACCCATATCTCACAGCTTGACATTTAAAAGGGTGGAATTGGAGGTCGTTAAGAGGCAGGGGATGCGGGCAGACGTCTGCAACTGTTTGTTTACCATACCGCTCATTGGTGTCAGACTTCCTGACATTCTTGTACCTTATCTTCAACATTCTGAAGTCTCCAAGCTGGTGCCAGTGAACACGGGGGTTGCGTGTGGGGTCCGCTTCCATGGCACTGCGTTGCAATCGCACCCTGGGACTGAGTCCAAAAGAGCCATGCTTGTGCTTTTGAGGAGTCGGGGGGTCAGCAGAGATTAACCCATGCGATCTGGCAGCGCTGGGAGAAATTTGACTTGAGTCTGGAGCAGAGGTGCTGCAGAGGGCAGTGTAGACCGGAACAGGTTCAGCCCCTGCTTGCTTATCTCGGGGCCCCACTGTCGACAAAACCCGCCTGGTCAAAGAGTGCTGAGGGTGGTGTAAAAAACGTGTTTACAATTTGAGGAGGTCAAGGACTTGAGCACAGATAACTATTAACAGAATAATGCTGCAGTCCTTCAAAGGAGAAGACTGCAGAAGGGCTGGTTTCCCTGGCTAAATTATGTGTGGGAACCCACAAAGAAGAACAATTTAAAATGTAAAACTTGCAACATGCATGATGTCAGATAAAACACCAGAAAATTTCTAAATATGTCCTGTGGTTGTTGTTCAGTGTTTAAGCTCCTTCAGACTGTTGCAGTGTTTTTCAGATTTTGCACAGACCAATGCATTTAATAGGATTTTGTGAGAATTGTGTGTGACACAGCTACAAAAAGTAGAGCCTTATTATGAAATAAAATTTAATTAGTGGTATTAAAGTAAAGCCAATGGATATAAATGCACACCACATTGATCAGATTTGTATTTGCATTTTCTTTTAAATATTGCTTTCTTTTCCTTCCATTGCATAATTATCCAATATTTTTTCATCATCTGTAAATTAAAACCTCATTATAATATTTTGAAGTTTGCTGTTATTCAAAATGTGAACAATGTCTAGGGTTTTGTATATTTGTAGGATCTTTAAATGACTTTGTTTGATAGTTTTTGTCATTAAATTAAGAAAAGGTACATGTATTGCTCCACACAATAAAGTTTTCTCTTTTTCCGCACGTACACAAGGAAGGATTCATTGAACTTACCTTAATAAATAGGCAACCAAAGTTCATTAATGTTTTTTGCCTCATAAATGAACAGCAGTTAAGTTGAAAGCAAAAAACTTGTTAAACCTCTTCAGGCTCCTGATCAGATCAATTTTCCCCAGCATTCCCTCTGCATACATCCAAATTAACATGAGCGACAGGTGTGCTGCTACTGATGTTAGCATAACCTCTCCAACAACCTCACTACGGAAATAAATTTAAAAAAGCATAAGACAAAAATGTTGGTTATCATGACTGCAAAATTAGGAAATGGTGAACATGAAAAAAGTAATTTATAATTCTTGCCGATTCCATTTTCATCCAAACCTATCTAGATATGATGGCTTCACATTGTTCTATGGGTTAGATGTTGTTTCCTTACACAATTCTTGCATGAAGATGTAAATGTTGCTTGTTTCTATATTTCATGTTAATATATGTTTTCAGTTCTTTTTCCCACAGCCAGCAGCACCGCAACACCTTCGGTTCAAAAATTACTGAATCCATCAGCAGCTCTCTTACAGCATAGTTGCATGACTTGCAGTGTTTAATTTGTTAAAGTGCACCCTGGCCTCTTTTTCTCATCACACTGATAATCTGAAACTGGCTTTGAGCTGACATTGTATTTGAGGATCAGGCTTGCTGTTGACATTTGCACACTCATATCTCCTTGTTTTATTGATAGCATGACTTTATGATCCTTGTGTTGCTGTTGCTGGTTTAATCACCATTCTTTAAAAACCTGTTCTGAAAAACAGAGGAAGAATTTTTTCTTTTTTTTTTACCATTTGATGAATCAGAAGCGCAAATCGTTATTGGTGTGAGAAAGGATTTGGACAGGAAAAGTATTATTGAATCTCAAACTTTAATATGTTTAATTCAGTATAAGTAGGAATTGGAATGATACACAACTTTAAAATTTTCACAAAGAAAAGAATTGAAAAATATATTACAACTCCTGAAAGTATTTGCCTCTTTACAGGTTTTTCATTTTTTTTTCTTTTTTTATCAAATTAATTTTTATAACTGTCAATGATTTACCACAGTAAATAGAAAAAGCTAGTTTTATTTATTTTTTTAATGAAGGCAAAAAGGTATCTAACACAAAGTAAATCCCCTTTAACTAAAACTATCATTCAATCAAATTTACTCTGACTGACCTGTTATCTTACTTTTATTAGCCACATCCAACTTTGAATAAAGCCGGACCTACAGAAACAGCAAATCTCCTAAATGGAACATATCTAACAATATGAAGAAGGCCAAAAACTCTTCAAAAAGCAGAGAATTGTTAAGTGCCAATTTAAAAAGGTTCAAGAGCAGATGAAAAACAAAGTAATTGACATAAATCAGTCTAGGAAGGTTTGCAATGTCATGTTAAGGGTTTGGGATGCTAACTACTAACAAGCATATCCATCTATCATAAAGAGAAACATGGCAAACTTTAGCAGGAAGGACTGGCCTACCAAAATTTCTGTAAATGTGCATCAATAACACGTCCAGAAGATCTCAAAAAGATCTACATCATATAGTAAAGCAGTTTAGGTCTCACTCAGCTTTTGTCAGAAATCATGATTACACAACAAGAAAGAGGGTGTGGGTAGCCTCTGCGAAATTTAAAAGGTGAAAACCAATTGTGACAAGAAATAAAAGAAACAAAGTTGCAACAGAGAAAATATGTGCTCACAGCAATGTGTGTATCATTATTTCTAAAATTATTGGAAAAGCAGGCAACGCTCAGCTGTCAAATGTTTATTCATTTAATTTAGTGGGGTGGGGGGAAGCAGCAGCAGCAAACGCATCAAAAACATGCAGTATTTGAAACTCTGCAATTGGCTTAATTAGTCATTTGTTTTAACTATTTAACAATAGGGTGAAAAAGAATTATGTGAGGAAATCTTTCCCAAACCATCTCACTTTAAGCAACATTTTATTTCTTAGTTTTGGCATCTGTAGAAAATAAAAGAAAACCACAGCCAGTGACGTGATTAGCCTGAGCAGTGCCTTAATGAGGAGAGAAAAGAAAGTGGCAGTAGCTGGTACTTTAAAGTGTCAAAGTCTTTGTACCATTGACTAGTTTATGATGCTGATGTCGAGCATCACACTCAATGAGGCTTTTGTCCCAGGCCGAGACCAGGGCAGTGGGAAAACTGCCCACTCTTAGTCGGCAGGCCCATCCATCTTTCCATGAGGCCTTGCAGTCCCCTTTGCACCAAAACTCTTGTGTATTAAAGATCTTGCGGGTTAATGCGCTGGAAAATTGGCTTGCATTTTTATTTGGTGGAAGCCAGCTAAATGAAAGAAAAACAGCTTATGGAGGGGAGGAAAGAAGGAGTGAGAGAGAGAGGGTAAAAATATCTGGGGGACTGATTGTAGGAGAGGGACAGGCCATCACGGCTTGTTTCCTGTGACTTCGATAAAGGAGAACCCTGTGTCTGACACGCCAGAGATGATATTGTGCTTGGGCCTAAGGACAGCTCCGTTCATTTATCATCACAGGTTTTTTTTCTGCCGCAGTATTGACCTATGTTCGACGTCTGTAAAAGGACATTAGAGATGACTTCAAACACAGGTTACCACAAAAAAAAAACACATTAGAAATGTGCTTCTGTCTTCCCCTTCACCTCCAAAACAGCAGTATTTGTTTTTTCAGTTTACAGTTTGCTTGTTTAGTTCCCCCTATGACAAATTTAGCTTGGAGAGCTTTAGTGACACATGCAGACTGCTGCTGTCTCCCACATTTGTTTTTATGAAGGAGCTCCAGTACAGAACACATCAGCACGATCAATGAGTGTGGAGTGAATGACCTACTGGACACATTTATGGGTGTGGGAGGCTAATTAGGAACCACTTCCCAGGCTTGGAAAGACAAGCCCTCCGAACAGCTGCTGGTCAGCACTGGACTCCGTTCCCTGGGTCAAATAGGTGGCAGCTCGTCACGGACAGTGACACAGCTATAGGTCTGAAGAGGCCAATTTACTTAATGGGTAGCCTGAGGGCTGGGGACTCCCGTTTCTTTACTTGGACACTTGTAGATGACAGTGCAAGAGCCAAAATGATCCACTTTATTACCGCCGGTCTCATAGGAGAGGCAAATCCAGATCCGATTTGCTACAAAACCTTAGAAGAAGGTTTGAAAGTGATGTTTGTCAGCTCAAGATTGTTTAATTTAGTGCTACATTAGCCATTTTAATTTCTAAATGGCCCTCAACAGTTTAAGACAGAGGCATATTTTCACAAGGGCTTAATGTCAAACTTGGTCAGCGACATCAGCAATCTTAGCTGTGCAGCTTTTCCTTTTTTTTGGTCAGGATTATGCCCCTGGGGGTCAGAATACTTTGGTCCCAGACGTCTCTTAACACACAGATGTTACAGTAACACAGGCAGGAAATCATGCCTAAATATCACCTCTGACCCCAAGTGTCAGCTGATTCACTGTCACCTCTTTTGAAATAGACTCTCAACTTCTATAAATTACCAGATTTTCCCACCAAGTCTATCCATTCATTTCGTCTGGCTCCAGCCATTTTCCACCACGGACCTTGTGGTCAGCTAATAGTGATTGCACAGTTGCTGAAAATCTGTCCCCTTGGGTTCACTGGGGTCAAAGGGCTCACACTGGGGTCAGCGCCTGTCTTTATGTCTCTTCCCACCAAAGGCTTTGTGATGAATACAGAGCCCCAGGAAACAAAAAGCTTTCAGCAAAGACAAGCAACTTTGCTCAATACATCAGCACCTCCTCTCACCACCAGCTCTCTGGTTAAAAAACACACTTTCTAATAGAGATAATATGAGATTCAAGGGCAGAGAAACGAGATGCAAGAAACATTTAAAGCAAATGAAAATATGTATCCAATTGAAATAAAACAAAAAGAAAAGAGCAGGGGCGTGTAATTAAATTTCCTGTTATCACATCCAGCTGAAATCTGCAAATTTAGAACTAATTTATGTGTGTTTCATATCACTGTAATTGTTTTTCCTGTATGTGAGTTTACAGTAAGTTTAACACAAGAAAGCCAGGTTAAGGCATACCTTTCCATCTTTGGAAAGTAAAAGCAGCCTCGTAAAACCTCACTTCTACGCTTTTAAACAACTTCCCTTCCCTATAGGTGTGTTTGACCCTCTTAAAACTGTATCAGAAAACTAATAACCAACTTGGTCTCTAATCTGCTGCCTTTGTTCTGCTCTCCTCTGTAATGTGTTGCAGATTCCAGAGGTGGAAACTGGCAGGGAGATTTTAAGTAAATGGCATCTGGCTAAAGGTCACATTCAGGGGGCCCAGTGGGTGAAAGGTTGAATAACTCCTAGGAAGGTACTGACCAACTCTTTAAGGGGGTTTGTCAACTTCTGCAAGCAACCTATTCTTTATTTTCACTCATCTAATCTTTGAAAATGTATTTTTTTTGTTTTTGCAGTGCCTAGAAAAAATATTCACACTCTCTTCTCACCCTCAACTATAAGCAAAGGAGGTTTTATTAGGATTTCATGTTACAGACCGACACAAAGTAGCACAACATAGTTAAGTTGGAGGATAATTATGCTTAGTTTCAAACTGATGTAAAAATAGAAATGAAACCCTTGCAGGAGAGTCAGAGAAGCAATGAAGAGATTCATAGTAGATAGGAAGAAACTCCAAACATTTCAGGAGGGAGAATCTGTTAGCGGCAAAAATGTTAGCCATACATGAAGAAAGCCATAAGAAATTTACTTTACAGTTTGTCACCAGTCATGTTGGGGAAAGAATGTTAAAAGGTGCCATTTTCAGACGAGAACACAATCGACTTTCTTTTTTTTTTTTTCCAACTTATTTAATACCACTTGAGGGAGAAAACTAAGGTTGCACACAGAGTGCTGGGTAGCTCAGTTGGCGGAACAAGCCCAGCATGTTCAGAGGCTGTGGTTGTCCTGGATTCGGTTCCAGGTCTTGGGTCATTAGCTGAAAGTATTTTCCTTCTGTCTTCACCCTCTTTCCTGTCAAATTCATTGAAAGCCTACTGACAAAAAACAATGCAAGTAAACTTGAAAACACCCATCTTTACTGTGAAACATTTTGATTTAGATGTTATGGTGTTTTTTCGGTGTGTTAGGATGGTCCAGTTATCACCAGTCCTGAACCTCAGGCATTTAAACCCAGACTTCAAAAGTCATATTCGCAGATTACTTCGATCCAGTCTGACTCAGCTGGTGCTGTTTTGCCAATAAAAACGGGAAACCATTTCAGTCTGTAGATATACGAAGATGATACAGTCATAAAGCAAAAGACGTAGGTCTTATGGTAATAGCAACAGCAGCTTACTTCACAAAGTATTAACCAAGGGGGTTGCAGCCCCTTTTCAGATTTTTAAATGTAAAATAAAAATTAAAAACAATTTCTCATGTTCCTTTCACAATGATGCACCAATTTCAGTTGATCTATCAAATAAAATCACTATATCAGGCCATAAAGTTTGTGGTTTGTAGTGCATTTCAGTGAGTTATGAGACGTGTGCGTGGCAGAAAGAACTGGCAGTCTTTCACTAAAATAATATTTGATTAAAGTTTTAGGACCTGTCTACATATGCTTTATTGCAATTTTGCAGTTCCTACACCCAGACATTTAGTTTTAATATGATGTTGACAAAAATATAAAATCCTAAATGTAATTAATTAAACATTTTACAAAATGTAATTATTGTCTATATGCTCAAAATTATTGCATTTCTGTTTGCCCTCTTGCGAGTTGAAGCAAAACGAAAAAAAAATTGCATAAAACTATAAATTATTTGCCATATTAATTGCATTCATTTATTTATTTTACAAATGACTGAGCTGTTCCAGGGGGTCATTATGTTGTGTCGTAGCTGCTGACGGTTTATTGTTTTTACAGCTTTTAAAAATAAGTGAAGGTAAAGGTTTGCCGATGGGATCACAGTCCCGAGTTCAAACTGCAGGTGTGTAAAATGGAACATGCACTTTTCCTCTAAATTAGGCATCGAGGTCTTGAGGAGAGTGGCCGGGAAATTAGCGGAATAACCGGTTGATTCAAACCAGATGATTGCTTCAGTTGGACACCAGAGAGTTTTCATTAGGTCTCTAATTTACAAGCCTCCCTCTGCATTCCAGCCCAGCGTCCAGCTGCCCCCAGGTCTTAAAGACCTCCTGTAGCCTTTGCCCTCTGCAGACGTTCCTAACAGAGTCGCACACTTTAAAACACACAAGCTGTAAAAGAGAAGTGGTAAACCAGACAAGAATCAATATTTGGATGCAATCTTCACGCGGTCGTGTTATGCATTCTTGCAGACATTATGTCTCTGCTTGACCACTATCCAGTTTATGTTGATAAAGTCATTAAAACTCTTCGGCGGGAGTTTACTGCCGAGGTTGCCCTAAAGTGCCTGTAAAGTTTTACACTTGAGCTCTTGTTTTTCAAGGAAAAAAAACAAAACACCAGAAATCTGTTTTTGTTTAATTCACTTTCAGCTATTCCATAAAATTATTAAATTCTGGTTCAGAACTGATGAAATTGATTACAGCTAAGAGAAACAGTGTGTCCTATTTTTTTTTTCTTTTTTCTAACCTTTAAGGTTTTGTGGAAGCATTACACAAGACTTTCCACTTAGACTTTTTTTCACTAACAATAACACCATCAGGGTTGTTCTAATGACTGATGACGTGTGAACTTTCAGCCACCGTTTGGATTTTTTTCCTTTTTTTCTTTATCGAACATGGGTGGGCGATCCACTAAAACTGTGATGAAGGAGAAATCCATGCACACTTGTGCAGGTGCAATTTATTTTCTCTTTAAATACTTAAAATAGTGTTTTACCTGAAAATATGCTGTTGGTAAACACTGCAGAGGAAGGAGGCAGGCCATGTGCCACTGCTAATGATGTTGTCGAGAGGGGAGGGAAGACTACAGGAGGCCCCATGCTGCTGCTTAACTCTCTCTTAGCTGGCAGGTCATGTGTGATTAAGAGGTTTGTGTTACCTGCAGGCCTGCTGAGGAAGTTTTCCCTGGAGGAGAGTTTGTCCCTTCCACCTAATCTGAAGTGGCCCCGAATGGATGTAGCATCGCTTACCAGCAGTTTTATCATGTTTCTTAGCTCCTCCAGGGAACTCAATGAGGCGTCATATTCAATTTAGAAACCAGGCTGGTCATATTAATTAATGCTGGCTGTGTGTTTGAACTGACTGGATTTTTCTTTAACAATAATTATCTAAGCGATGAACATGTCATAGCAAAAAATAAATAAATTTGAATTACATTACACGGAATGTCTTCATTTGTTCTAAGTATTAATTAAAAATACAAAGATTATTTATGTGATAACTGTCTCAGGACTGTATCAACGTTATGTACCTGCCAATGGATTTCAAATGAACACCCGGAAAATGTCCACCCTGAATGTTTTCCCCATTGACCAAGGATAATAAATAGTCTTCAAATTGTCCCTGAAATTGTGTCCAATAGTGATTACAACTGGAATCATGCTGTGTTTGTGAGCAGTAGCGTGGGGTTGGCATGTCAAAAGGAGGGACACAGATGAGGCAGAAGTCAGATACAAGCTGGTGTGTGGGACAAAGAAAAAGGACAACATGAGACATTTTTAACTGTGAAAGGGTCGTGTTTAATGTTAATAAATGAGCTTTGGTGGGAGGATAATAGTGTTTAGATGTTGGTGGTAAGAAAACAGGCTTAGATCCAAATGCAGAGCAACAGCAGCCCCGGTTCTTATATCTGACTCAGGACCAAATTTAACCGATGTGTGACTGAATTTAAATTATTTGTATTTTTTATTTTTTTTTGTAAAGAGCCATTAAGTCATTTGTTGTGAACTGGCAAATAAACTGAACTGAATTGAATTGACTTCTGGCTAGTAAGTTCAGGTTCAGCCTCTGAGCCGTTCATGTAAATGCATCTGTAAAATGATTCACTCAGTTAAAAATAAATGTCCTTCCATTTATGTAAAATCAGAATACATGTATATGTATCCCTAAGTACTTCATTTTTGTCTCGTACTAAACACGATTAAAAATAGACCAAATTACACATTTCTAAGAGTAAATATCAGATATCATCTGAAAAAATGTGTAGTAAAATTCTAGACCAGCTGGCTCCCCATTTGTTTTTATCATTTTTTCGTCAAAACTGAAGTTCTTGAGGGACTGGTATAAACCAACTACTTTTTTTTAAAACTCTCTAAGTAACCACACTTCAAAAAATTTCAAGCAATGTATTTTCTTTCAATATACTTTTTGATGCATGACAATTCCATATATTCTAAGATCATAATTGACTGGAGGAATTTAAATCCCTTTTTGTCAAGTTTATACCCATCTAAAAAATTTCTCCAGTTTCATGTTCAGCTACAAATTGCTTCGGTGAAAGAATTTCAGAAGGCATAAAACTCAGCAGCTACTTTCCCCCCTTCAGCTAAGCCTTCCATACAAACAGCAGAGTACTTGTTGTTCTTCAACTCAAGAGCACCAGGGAGACAGCTAATACTGTCAGCATGTTGAGCTGTTGTGGCGCTTTGAGTGGGAGAGGCAGAACCGGGGGAGCCCCAAACAGGACAGGACTGCAAGTTCCGCCAGCTGCACCCTGTCTTTGAGGAGGGGATGAAGAGCTGCTCATTGAGGTTGGCAAACGCCGCCTCGTAAACTTTCCCCTGTCTCTCCCTTTGATTTTCCTTGGACATCTGCCTGGCCCTCCCATCAGGAATGTGCAGCAGCTGTTTGGTGCAAGTGTCTTCGCCGTGTGAACCCGGGCCTGTGCACGGGTCTTGGCTTAATGAATTGAGCCAATTCAAACTGAGTCGCCTGGGACACCGGGCTCTGGTGCATAACTCTGCTCCCAGGATGACAAGCAAGCTCAGTGAAGGAGGCTGGGAAATGTATATTAGGGAGGTTAACCATTTGCCCTCGTACTGTAATTGGCTTAGATTGTCTAGCGACTGGATTTGCAGGGGCAGAACCTGCACCATGCTGTAGTGCAAAAGTTCATCTGAAACCGACACGATAGTGTGGTCCTGTGTGTGTGCGGGTGAGTGTGTGTGTGTGTTGGCCTGACAGAGAGAGAATGTGTAAACAAAGTGAAGCATGTGGACACACAGCAGATACACAGTAAAAACACAGGAAAGTGCATGGGGCTAATTTATCTTGTTTAAAAGTGTCTGTTAAACTGCAGCGTCTTGTCACTGTGGGTGTACAGGTTGTTCAACACTGCCAGTAAGAGTTGTGAAAGTCTCAAACGCTATACAATGTGTTTACTATAAATGAAACTAAAAATCAATGTTTAATCAATTGAAGCACCTTAAGTGGTTTTGTTATGAGACAGTTATTCTTAATGGACTTTATTAGAAAATTTCTCAGGCCATAATTGAGTCAGTTACACACATCGTTTTGCTCTAAGCCAATAAACCCTTTTACAGTTATGTGATGACCAATGCACCACAATGTTATGAAAAGAAAAACAAATGAATAAACATACCCTTATAGAAAGTACAAGAAATTCACATTTTTTTTCCTTTTTGATGCCATTTTCCACTAGTGATTACAACAAAAAGCACAAGTACAACTTGTTATAGCTAAATGTGTGACATGTGAATTAAATGTATTAAATTGAGTGGAGAAATTCCATGTGAAATGCATGTTGATAAACATGTCCAATGTGATTTTTTTTTTCAAGTGTTTAAACAGTGTTGCCCATAGAATATTCACAGGTGGAACATGTGCTTAGATGTTGCTACACATGTAAAACACATTAGTAAAAACATTTCTACGGTAAAAATTAACATTGACATTTTATTAGTTGTTTGTTGTAAAATCCAATAAATGTAGACAAAGTAATAGTTTTTAGTAATGTCCAAATCTAATTATTTTATTAACTTATAAAGTACTCCTATATCAGTTATTCCATTACTGTTTTGTGCATTCTGCTCTGTCTTCTCAAACTCCCAGTCTGTTCTGTTCACTCTAAGCAAGGTTGTGCTGGAGGTTTCTTCTTGCTAACGGGAATTTTTTTTTTCTCCTCACTGTCGCTACTTGGATGCTTGCATTGCGCAATCTGAAATCTTCATGCCTAATCCAGCCATGTGTATTATTTAGGACTACATAATAAATATGACCAGGGTCTCATAAAAAAGTCCTTATCAGACTGTCATAAAGGAATTTTATTTAGGTCACATATTTGGAAAAATGTAATATTTGGTCATTTTTGTCTTCAGTGTAACAGTCACAGAGAGGACTGTCCTTATAATCCTAGTGGTTTTATGAGTAATGTCTGTGGCTTAGCAGAGGAGTAGTTACTTAATAAACTTCAGGTTGTAGGATTCATTCTTGATCTGTAGATGAATGTGCGAGCATGTGTGAATGCCACAGCATGAAGTAGATTTGTTTATCTAAAGTGCTTTGAGTGGCTTCATTAGAAATTCATGACATGAGTAATTTATTTTGCATTTAATTGTATTGGTTTCACTTGTGCGTCAATCCCAGTGGTATTATTCTATCAACATGTACCAAAATGTCATTTCCTATTTGAATAAAAAACAAAAAAACATGTTTTATTAAAGTTTGAAATATAATTTAAACATGGGAAATTCTACATGTGCTTCATCACGTGCTTTGACATGGTATCACATGTTATTACATTTCATTTTGCATGGGAAATTCATGTGCTTTGCTTTTCTAAGTGAGTGTCAAAATAGAGGCTCAGATGCAAGTAATGCTCACCCAGATTTAACTCCAGATAATGTGACTGTGGGGTGCTTGTGTGTTCGAAGTATGAGATTAGGAAGATTCATTGAGATAAACACCGCTAAGAAATCGCCATGATTGTAAAGCCAGCAAGTTTTAGGAATTTTCTTACTGCTTCTCTGAAACTGAAAAGCTTCTCTTCCTGGCAACTTTTAAAAGATTCATTTAATTGCCTAGTTTAAAGTTGTTGTTTTTTCGAGGAAATGTGTCTAAGTACTGTCGAGTCTTCTGTGTTCATTTGTTTTTACTGTTTTTTTCCCCTTCCTGTGTATTCCTGTGTGACCGTCCACGCATCGCAGTGAGGGGAACTCCATGAGCCATGATGAGTTGTTTAAAGTCTAATCAAAAACTAACAAGTCCCTGGTTATTTGTTTCTGCCTCAATACTTGAGAGTTCCCAGATGTTGTTGAAGGCAGGGAGTAGATTGTTTATACAGCGGTGAATCTCTTCCAAACACACACATTTTATCAGCCTTCGTGGCTATCTATCAAGGGAGGCACAAGTTACAGTTTTTCTGCAGCCAGGCAAGCACAAAAGCCCTTCAGCAGCAAATTACAACTCCCACCCCACCTGCTGAAGCCAGCGTGCTGGCGGCGCAATGTTCAGACGGTAACCTGCCTCCGATCGATCGGTTGTTGTTGCAGCTGTGCTCTGGTTGATGGTTTATTTAAGCAGCTCCACATGCTTGTTGAGGGGAAGGCAGCTGAATACATAAAACAGCTCTCAGAACCACTTTGTGGTCCGGCTAAGAGTAAATGGAATAATAAAAACCAAATGGTTTCATTCCATGTTGTGGGATCATAAATCCAGGAAGTTGCTTTTACCTTTATGATCCAAAGTGTGCAACATTTTAAGTTTTGTGGGATGGGGATTAATGGTATCCAGGTAGAGCTAGATAATTGTCATAGTTTCATCTGTTTTAACATCAGTAGTTATATTGAAAGGAATTCCTTGAAACAAATGATGTGAATCAATTTAGGTACCTTAATAACAGTTAATTAGGGACAAGTATTTCAAGAGTTTGTTCCAAAGAAAATGAAATGGAACTAAGGGAGAACTTTAGCAGAATCCACGTTGAACTCTAATGTGATTTCAGTCCTCTGTTTAGTCAGCTAGACTTCAAGGTCAAGCCTTGACTCTCTTCAGAGAGTTCAGTGACATCCCATGTCCATTCACACTGTTTCCTTCCCTGCAGCCAGAGGGGAGGATGTATCCCTAACTTCCTGCTGCCATACACACAGACAGGAAATTAGTAATTTGCTGTGCTGCGCCTGGCATTTTAACTGTTCAAAGCTATATTCTAAAGGACTGTAATTCTTCAGGTTGTTGATAATCTATGTGTAAAATTTAGGGTGTTTTTGTGATATGAATCATTAGCTTAAATAACATTATTATTGTTGTTGTAATTATTATTTTTTATTATATATATTGTCTGCATGTGTCTAG